>SJYV01049607.1:519950-552654 GCA_006410875.1 Neotragus pygmaeus
AAAAAAAATAGCCATTGATAAAAATGTCTCTGCTTTAAAAGGCAACAGAGGAAATTCCCTGTGGCTCAGTGGTTAGGATTCAGTGCTCTCACTGCCAGGGCCTCGGGTTCCACCCTTGATCAGGGGAACTAAGATCTATGTGCCCTGTGGCATGGCCAAAAAAGAAAGGCAGTAGAGGATTCTGGTTCTGAGTCAGGTGGGTAAGCACACACTCCACCCCCTCCCCCAGTGAATGCAGCTGTAAAACCAAAAGGAAAGAAATGAAATTTAAAAGAACAGGAGAGAATTATTGAATCCACTGATTGAGCAAGTGACATTTCTTTCAGTTCTACTTCAGAATCAAATGGCAAAGCATAATAGTTAGGCTATTTGCAAAATAGAAATGGACTCACAGACATAGCGACCAAACTTACGGTTATCAAGGGGAAAAAGAAGGATGAAATGAAATTGGGAGATTGGGATTGGCATCTATACACTGTGTGAAGTCGCTCAGTCGTGTCCGACTCTTTGCAACCCCATGAACTGTAGCCTACCAGGCTTCTCCCTCCATGGGATTCTCCAGGTAAGGGTACTGGAGTGGGTTGCCATTTCCTTCTCCAGGGGATCCTCCTGACCCAGGGATCGAACCCGGGTCTCCCGCATTCCGGGCAGATGCTTTAACCTCTGAGCCACCTATCTATCAAATAGATAACTGATGAGGGCCTGCTGAATTGCGCAGGGAACTCTACTCAATGCTCTGTGGCCACCTAAATGGGAAGGAAATCTAAGAAAGAGGGGATATATGTATACATATAGCTGATTCACTTTGCTGAACAACAGAAACAAAACCTTCTAAAGCAACAGTATTTCATAAAAGAAAGAGTTGGCTCCAGGCTTTCTGGAAGATAAAGCTGTTTGCGCTCTGATCCTCTGAGCAGAGGAAACTGCTGAACTTCACTGGTCTTTTCTGCTCCCTCCTTTCTCTCGCTTCCACACCCACATCTTCTGAATCCCTAGTGGTTTCACTCCCCACTGTCCACAGTTCCTAGACCTTCCGTTATGTGAAACTGTCCTGCTTTCCTTTCTTCCTCTGCCACCCTTCCCTGCTGGCTCCATAAGACCGATACACCAGAGAAAAGGAGAACTCCATGGAATTCATCTTATTCCAGTTTCTACACTTGAATCCAGGCTGCCCCTCAGCACACTGGTTTCTTCCCCCCTGTGCTTTGCGAGTTTCCACAGCAGCTCTTCGCCCCACCTGCACTTCTGTTCTCACCCAGGTAGCAGGGGCAGGGGCCTTTAGTGACTTAAAGACCAGGGAGCGCAGGAGCTGACCCGGGCCTCTAACCGCAGGGTCTTCCTCATTCCGTAGACCCCAAGCCCCAGAAAGACAGCCTCTGTTTTGAGTGAATATGTGAGCCCTGCTTTTGTCCTTGTGACATTGACCCTATTGTACCCTATAATAACCTTTTTGCATTTCAGTTTTGCAGATATTAAAAAGAAATGCAGTTGGTCCCTGGGATTCTTATCAGCTCTAAAGTTCTGTCATGTGAAAGTTCAGGGCGTGACCCTAGACTCTATGAAGATCTGCCCCAAAAGGATCTAAGACATGAAGTAGGTGAGACATGTCCTGCGATGGGGACAGGGTCATTCTTTATCCTTAGTACCGATCAGTGGGGCAGACTGTGTACACTTTCAACTTGCTCTCAGCAAGAGCCTGGGTGGATTTTTTCATTTAGCCAGAGAGATAATATGGGCCTGATATTTGTGATCAAATCTAACATCGTAATAACTGTATGTGGTAACAATTACTCTCATTCCTACCCCATAGATGAGAAGACTGAGAATAAGAAATGTTGGGAAACTTGCCCAAGGTCAGGTGCTATCAGTCATAAAAGGTAACATCCAGGGCTGTTTGAGGGTGATGTTTAAGGCACTGAATTGCGCTGTTGATATAACTTCTGGTCTCTGGTCATTTTCTTGTATGTGTGCATTTTTATCTATTTAACTTCTGAGTTTTAATCAAATCATACTATATAAACTCCCCCTTTGAAGAAAACCTCAGAGATAACACGTTAGAATTCAATTTTGAGTGTTTCAAGTGTGTGAATCTCTAGGATTGCAGGTTTGAAGTTTGTGTTATTATACGAAAAATGTCAGAATGACAAACCCCAGTTAAAAATAAATTCTCGCACAGCTAGAGAAGGTGGAGAGTCTTTTCGGATTGTTTGTAATGGTGTTGAGTCTGCAAAAGAGACTTGCAGGGGCGGGTCCTGATCACATCCTCAGGAGACGGATGGTGCCAGTGTTCTCTCGGCAAAGGTGATCGTGGCTCCAGCATCTGCTGTAGTTACGTAAAGGGGTATAGGGCTCCCTCAACATTTAAAGTTATATCTCATTGCTTTTAAAATTTACAGATGAATTATTCATGGCTGCGTAGGTGTAGAAACAGTCTTGCAAGTCAGCACTTCTTGTATAATAAAAGGTCACTTCAAAAGAAGAAAAAATGCGACAACAAAAAAAGTGAAGCTGATACTTAACTAAGGTGTTTGTACAAGGGGCAGGGCATGGGGCCCAGTGAGCTTCAAGATAAAGAGGAAGGTTTTCAGTCGTGTCCGACTCTTTGCGACCCCATGGACTGTATAGCCCATCAGTCCATGGAAGTTAATCAAAGTAAATTTTAGAAAATTAAAAATGAAAAAGCCTGAGGTTAGAGGTAACATTAGTCCAATAAACACAACAACGACTTTTTAAAGAGTTCATCTGACAAGGCAGGAGACAACGATTCCATCCCCGGGTTGGGAAGATCCCCTGGGGTAGGGAATGGAA
This sequence comes from Neotragus pygmaeus, assembly GCA_006410875.1. NCBI lineage: Eukaryota > Metazoa > Chordata > Mammalia > Artiodactyla > Bovidae > Neotragus > Neotragus pygmaeus. Next base: position 522,759 of record SJYV01049607.1, read on the forward strand.
CCGGCTCCCGTATCCTTCCCTGGAAAATTCCATGGACTGAGGAGCTTGGTGGTCTACAGTTCATAGGGTTGCAAAGAATCCGACATGACTGAGCACAGCACAAATGAACTTTAAATTTTTACTCAGATCTGAATTCCTAAGGCATTGTTATAATAAAAATAAATACTTTTAGAAAATAGTTATATCTTTAGATATACCAATACAACTGTGAAGTTAGTCATAAAATTGCTGCATTCAGAGAAAAAAAGAAACATCCCAGTTTTTACTCCAGTACTGCAGTGATAACTATATTATATTCTGCCATGGAGTATGAAGAACATATCAATAACAAAGAAATCTGGACGTTTGATTTGAGTGTTGCAAGAGGGTATTTATTTCAGGTTGCCTTGCTGGGATGGTAATGAAATGCAATGTGTATTTCATTTGTGAGAGTTTCAGTAGAATTATATGAATGCAGTTGAGTTTTTCTCATCTGTCATGATACCCTGAAATGGTTATATGAAATGAAAAAAGAGTTCATTTTAAAAGACATAAAAAGAAAATACTTCTTGTTGCTAGATTTAATTAATCCCTAGAACTTTTGTGTCACATATTTTGTGTCAGAAAATGGAATTCTAAAAAGAATTCAGCATGTTCCAAAGTTTGCAGGTAAAATATTTGATTAAAATGAATGTGGAGTTAGAATTACAAATGGAACAAAAAGGCCAAAACTTTTCAGCTTTATATACAGAAACCTATAATTATTTTATTTTTCTTAATTAATCACTTAGGCTCTACTGCTTTCAAGTGACTTATGTCCTCTTATTGGGGCGTAAATAAGTCTTTTGGTCAGATGATGTTTTGTTACCTAGGTGAAGTAAAACAGTTACACATTTCCTTGAGGAAAAGTTCTCGGTTTATGAGTATGTTAGGATACTGCCTTTAGTAAAGGCTTGATCTATTGGGTTGGTCAAAAAGTTTATTTGCATTTTTCCATGACATCTTACAGAAAAGTCCAAAGTAACTTTTTGGCCAAAACGCTGGCCCATCTGGTACTTTAATGTGATAAGTGAGAGGACAGAATAAACTGGACCAGCAAAGTATCCCAATTATTTCTCAACAGAAACCTTTTTCCCTCTCTTTTCTTATTCTCTTTTAGTACTGGCAGCAGTTATTTTCATGTTCATCATCATCATACAAGTAATTTGTCTACACACTAAAAGTTTATCTCAAGGAACTTTTTTCTCCCCAAGTTTACTGTCAAACTTTACAGAAATTATCTGTATTGATGAGTAATTATTGTAGTCATAGAATTGTTCTATGACCTTCCCAAGTTCTGTTCTAGCAATATGTCTTTAGTCTGTCTGTTCTTATGCCATCAGGAAAAATGATTCCAAGAAAAAAATTTCTTTAGTCGTTGGATCAGAAATTAGAGAAAGGTGGTGAAAAGTTTCTCCCCAGTTGGCTGAATTTGCTGGGTTGGGGAGTTGGATTTTAAGGATTTTCCAATTCTTTCTTGGATTTCTGACAAGGACACATGGGGGAGTGGGGACCCATCTGTGTCACAAGCGGGGGGCTTAGCTTTCCACCAGCTGTAGCTTGATGGATAGAAGGGCCATGAAGCCATGGCTGTCTCCTGAGCCCAGTGCGGCCCTGCTGAGTGAGTATTGCAGACTTTGGGAAGCCATAGTTGACCTGGGGGGAAAAATGAGTCAAAACGTAGCACAGTGAAATACTACCTATTAAAAAAAAATGACTTTGCAAACATCCTTTCTCTGATATCCAAATTTTAAGAAAATGTATGCCATGGATGTTTTCTATAGAAGGCTAAAACCATTTAAGGAAGTGTGTCTTAGGCAATACCATTTATTGTAAGGCTAATACTTTTTATTTTCTTGATATGAAACAAAACATGGAATCCTCTCCTTATTGAGCCTGCTTCCTAGGGATGGAGAGCTCCTTCCACACAGTTTGCATGATAACTTTTCAATAAGAGCACATCCTATAATTCATGCAGTCAACCCTTCCTCAAATTAATTAGAGTTACATTTCTCTACCACAGTAGATGGTTATGTTTATTTTCACTCCGTTTTTGCTTTATGCATTTTTGACCATTGCTTTTTTTCCCCCTTATAAACAGTTTTAAATTCTTGTTCTTTTTCTATAGTTTTTAGGTGAATTAAATGTTAAATATTAAATATAAAATATTTAAATTATAAATATTATAAACATACTAAGATTTTTTCTTTTTGGTAAAAAGTTGTTTTGATGTTACACAGACACCCACTCAGATACCTCCACTTGAATCATCAGAGTTCTTAGTTACTAGAAGATGACCAAATATGTTAGGTTTTAAGCCTGCTTTCAGTGTCTTTCAGGATATTTGTGAAAGGCTAGAAATGTTTTCTTCTGTGAAATGATACTTTTTGAACTACTCAACTCCCATTCCTTACTCCACACTATTTTCTAGGAAAGAAAGTGCTTTCTCATCAGTTGCAAATAAGAGCAGGATATTAACAACAGTTAGTGGTTACAAACCTAAGGGAAGATTTTTACCATTTAAATAGCAGATGTGTATAAGGTTTTCTTTGTTTGCTATATCAACATTGCAACCTGAAGTAAAAAGAAAAATGCTTCCTGTTGGAGCGCATAGGATCTGAAGCCATTTGAATGACCTGGGAGTAACATCATCTTAGTGTGTCTCAGTCTCATTGGCTCAAGCCCAGTGATTCCTTACTTCATTGGAGATAGTGATTACTGGTCCTCTACAATCAGAACAGCAAAATAATTCTCTATGCTTTTGAAGGCTAGGGTACTCAGAGTAGCTCAGATTAGCGTTTTATGATAGAATCTTTAGTCACTTTTAAATACAAGACCTTCATTACATGGAATTATTTCATTAAGTGTAAATGCTTTTGGTTGGGCGTGGTGAGATGGCTTGAGTTTACTTCCTGTTACAAGCTGCTCTTCATCCCAGCCTTTTGAATTTATAGAGTTCTACCTGGGATTTCTTTGGAGGGAATGATGCTGAAGCTGAAACTCCAGTACTTTGGCCACCTCATGCAGAGTTGACTCCTTGGAAAAGACTCTGATGCTGGGAGGGATTGGGGGCAGGAGGAGAACAGCAGAGGATGAGATGGCTGGATGGCATCACTGACTCAATGGACGTGAGTCTGAGTGAACTCCAGAGTTGGTGATGGACAGGGGGGCCTGGCATGCTGCGATTCATGGGGTCACAAAGAGTCAGACACGACTGAGCAACTGAACTGAACAAATATGTATGTTCCCCCTCTCTCTCTCTGATTTCCATCCCTCTTTTTAAAAAAATTAATTTATTTTAATTGGAGGCTGATATTGTAGTGTTTTTTGCCATACATTGACATGAATAAGCCATGGGTGTACATGTGTTCCCCATCCTAAACCCCTCTTTATTTTCTGTGGTATTTGTTTCTTTGCCTTTCATTGCGATAGTTTTCTCCCTTTCATATACTCCCATATTTTTAAGCATAAAATAGTATTAAAAGAGTGTAAGTAGGAACTTAAGTTCTAAAACTCCTAAAAGACTTTTTCCCCTACAAAGGTTGTCATCCCTGGTTGCCAGTTCAGCAAATATCAGGGAAGGAGATTCCACTTTCATAGTTCTTACCTTTGTAGATTGTGTCTTATCACAAGTAGAAATTCTCCACTGGTATTAACCAGAGGCAGCCAGAGAATCAACTCCATGCAGGGGGAGAGCACAGCAATGATAATCGTGAGCACTGCAATTATTTCCTGTTTGTTGGATGTAGTAATGGGAACTGATTTTTCCTTTGAACCAAATTCTGTTGAGTGGTCCCCATTCTGGACTACGATGCATCATATGCATCACACATGATTTGGTGGAATGAATAACATAGTCTGTTAACCATGAAATATCTTGTTTTTCATTGCAAAATTAGTGAGTCTAGATGAGAAGCAGTAACTTAGGTGTTGAAAGCCTCATATTTAATATGTACTGTGAGAGATGTAAAGTTAGATATATAGAGAGAGCTGGGCATTCTGTTCTTTTTTTATTGAGATTTACAGTATTATATTCACTTCATGTGTACAGTGTATTGATGCAGAATTTTTATAGATTTTTTTCCATTTGTAGTTATTATAAATTACTGGCTATATTCCCTGTGCTCTGCAGTATATCCTTTTAGCTTATTTATTTTGTACAGAGTACAAGGGAAGGTAACAAAACCATCATATCATGATCACATTGACATTTCACACTAACTGCTGCCTGTACAGTGTGATAAGGGCGTGAATGGGTACAAGAGCACAGGATAATAGCAGTCTGGTCTTGGTCTGTGAGGGTTTCAGTGGAGGGATAGAGAGCTCAGCTGGTAAGGAATCTGCCTGTACTGCAGGAGACCCTGGTTCAGTTTCTGGGTTTGGAAGTTCCCCTGGAGAAGGGACAGGCTACCTAGTCCAGTATTCTTGAGTTTCCCTGGTGGCTCAGATGGTAAAGAATCCACCTGCAATGTGGGAGACCTGGGTTCAATCCCTCGGTTGGGAAGATCCCCTGGAGAAGGGAAAGGCTACCCACTCCAGTATTCTGGCCTGGAGAATTCCATGGACTATACAGTCCATGGAGTCCCAAAGAGTTGGACACAACTGAGAAACTTTCACTTTCAGAGAGCTCAGGTGGTAAAGAATCCACCTGCCATGCAGGAGACCTGGGTTCGATCCCTGTGTTGGGAAGATCTCCTGGAGAAGGAAATGGCAACCCACTCCAGTATTCTTGCCTGGAGAATCCCCATGGACAGAGGAGCCTGGTGAGCTACAGTCTATGTGGTCAAAAAAAGTCTGACACCACTGGTGACAGCCCCGCACAGAGAAGCATAGGAACTTCCCAGGTGGCGCAAGCAGCAAAGAATCTGCTTGCAAATGCAGGAGGCACAGGCGATTGATTCCCTGGGTCAGGAATATCCTCTGGAGTAAGAAGTGGCAACCCACTCCAGTGATCTTGCTTGAAAAAGTCCATGGACATAGGAATCTGGAGGACTACAGTCTGTGGGGCTGCAAAGAGTTGGACACAGCTGAGCACGTGCACACAGACAGCAGAAGGATATGTATTTGGAAGACATTTGGAGCAGGGAGAAGGAGCAGCAGAAATTTACTTGGGAAACCAGGAGAGCTTTTTCTATTGAAATCCAAGAGCAAAGAGCTTCCAGGAGCAGAGAGTTAACCACAGAGTGAAATGCTGCTGAAGGGAGAATTAGAGTGAGAAGTTAGAAGGGAATTTAAAATGCATGATTAAAGGGAAAGAAGAAAGTGAAGAGACTGTGTGATCGTATGGAGAGGTGAGTTTGAGCATTTATGACTTAAAAAATAGATCTGTGTCTCTGGTACCCAGAAGTTGTAACATTAAGTTTATGTGCAGTGGCTCCACATAAAATCTCAGCCTTAGATGACTGAGTCCTAATTAGAGTCCTAAGCATCTGTGGCAATCACTGCCTCAAAAGCAAATGGGTGGTGAGGAAGATCTGACATACTGATCAAAGCTGTTGGCCTGTTTCTGTTTCCTTTCAGCAGAAATGATGAAACCACTGTACTGGTCTAGATGCTTTGCAGTGCCACAGAGTAAAACCACTACTAGTCTGTTCTCTTCTCTTTAAAATGCCAGGAACCTAATAATGCTAATTTTACTCTATTGCATATTCACTGATTACAATTTCGAAGCTTAGATATGTATTACAGTTTCAGTGGAAGCATGAAAATGTGCATTTAAAGATATCAAGAAAATTTTAAAATGAAGTTTTGTTTCAACCAGTGGCATAAATATGCTTTGATCTTTGGTACTTGTAGCCTATTTGTAATGTATTAGCCATGAAGGCAGCACGCATTTCTTTGATATGTGTCTAGCTTTCGTGCTTTAAGTTTACATATCTTTGCCATTAGTGCCAGTGGCTGATTACCTCTGTGACTTAATATCCAATTCTGACCCAAATAGTATAAGAAAGGTCAATAAACAGAAACATGGAGAGAGAGGTTTATATTCTTTAGGAAGAATTGACAAAGGCTTACAGCAGTCTAAACCAGATATTGAATTAGATGACATCTAACATCTCTCCCAACCCCATAATGCTTTAATTTCATTATCTTGTTGGGATCTGGAAGGCTAGCTGTCTCAAATAATTTGTAAGCCATGACATGTTGTATGAGCCACCTCAACAAATGGATGTCTTAAGGAGCCAAGAACTTAGTCAACTGCTATCAAAAAAGAATTAACAACCTATAAAGGGACTTTCTCCAGAAAAACATGTCAGACAGCAGGAAGTCATAATTGCTGCTAATGTAATTTTGGTTTATCCTTGACTCCAAATTCAAAAACCCTTTCACAATTTATTTCCCAGTCCTAACTTATTGTTCTGTACTCTAGGCAGGAGACAGCTGAATTATTAGAGCTCTCTCTGAACTCGGCAGGTGTCAAAAGTCCATTTTAAATCTCTCTTCAGAAGCTTTGACTTGATTTGGTTTTGCTGCTCAATATACAGAGGCCCACTTGGGTAAGTTGTTATCAGTCATGGTTTGGATATGTTCTCAGATAAACAGGCAAATTCTAGGAAGTGGCTAAAGGCAAGGCCATCGAGTATATTTAAATAAGGCCCAGCTTGATACACAGCAAGAGGATGTGGTAGTGAATGCTTCTGGTTCACCATTATTTAAAGAACAAGCAGTCTTGAAGTGGTTTACCTGCCTTTCTGGTGGGGACATTCTCTTTATTTGTGTGTTCTGCCCTCTTGGTTTGTGTAGATCCCACTAGAAATAAGATGTGAGGGGGTGGGAAAGCATAACCCAGCACGGATTTACCTCCAAATCTAGAGAGCCAATGACAGACATGGACAGCCAAAGCAGGGTTTGCCCGGGGCTTCCGGAGACAAAATTCTGGAGTGAGCGTCTCACAGATGGTCTGATTCCAAACTGTGCTTAAGCCTCAGGGCTGTTCAGAGTCCCAGAAGGATTTGCCTTTCTTACGTTTCGCTCATTTATTTGTTCAAAATCAGTTATTGTAAACAACAGAGACTGACTCTATTTTTGGTGCTGGAGCCGCCATGGGGAGGAAGAAATAGTCTTTCATGTCAGGAATTCACATTGGAAGTTAATATCTTAATCAAAGTCCATTCATCAAACAAGAGCTGAGCCGATTCAAATGGATTCTGCTAAAGTGAAAGTGAAGTCGCTCAGTCGTGTCTGACTCTTTGCGACCCTATGGACTGTAACCAGGCTTCTCCATCCGTGGGATTTTCCGTGCAAGAATACTGGAGTAGGTTGCCTTTTCCTTCTCCAGGATTCTGTTAAAGATTGGTTGAAAACATCCTTTGTCCTATGTATGTTATGACTGAATAGAATCTCACATTTACTTTCTTGAAAGAAATTGAATCATCTACTCTGGCTTCCCAGGTGGCTGCTGCTACTGCTGCTGCTGCTAAGTCGCTTCAGTCGTGTCCGACTCTGTGTGACCCCACAGACGGCAGCCCATTAGGCTCCTCTGTCCCTGGGATTCTCCGCACTAGGGGTAAAGAACACGCCTGCCAGTGCAGGAGACGGAAGAGACATGCGTTCAATCCCTGGATCAGGAAGATCCCCTGGAGGAGGGCTTGGCCTCCCACTGCAGCATTCTTGCCTGGAGAGTCTCATGGACAGAGAAGCCTGGTGGGCTGCAGGCCATGGGGTTGCAAAGAGTTGGACATGACTGAGCGACTACCACTACCGCAACTGAGCAACTTAGCACGCACACACTAGTACTGTCAGTGCTGCTGCTTCTCCCGCTCCTCCTTCCTCTTCTCTTTCCTCCCACCTCTTCTTCCTCCCCTCCTCCTCCTCATTATTAAGTCAGGCTTCAAGAGAGAAAGGCAGGCAGAGCTGTGATGCTTTTCTGCCTTGCCAACGAAAACTCTTTATACACGAGTAACATTGGCCAAGTTAAATTATAGTTCATTATACTGCTCCCCATAAACCACACACTGTGTAGACTCATTGGTTTCTATGATGAAATACAATGTAACTGGGCCTTTGAGTGAGTCTTGTGTATGTGTGTGCTAAGTTGCTTCAGCTGTGTCCAACCCTTTGTGACCCTATGGAATGTGGCCCACCAGGCTCCTCTGTCCATGTGAACCATTTAAGAAATGTTGAAACAGGACATTGCAAGGTACAAAATATAGAATCATTTTACAGCTTTAAGGTTGTCCTTTGTAATGTGACTTCCCTGGTGCCTCCAATACTAAAGCGCCTGCCTACAATGCAGGAGACCGGGGTTCAATTCCCTGGGTCGGGAAGATCCTCTGGAGAAGGAAATGGCAACCCACTCCAGTGCTCTTGCCTAGAAAATCCCATGGACAGAGGAGCCTGGTAGGCTACAGTCCATGGGGTCACAAAGAGTCAAACACGACTGAGCAACTTCACTTTCACTTTGTAATCTGAATTAGGATTTATATCCTTACCATCTTTTAGTAGAATATCTTGCAAACATTCACAGTCCCCACTTGCATTCTCATCTAGCAGATAAGCTTGTAACTGTGATGAACCATGTCTCCCAACCTGCATCAACAGACTTGCACCCTGCAAAGGTTAGAAATCTACCAAGTGCTATTTAGAGTTATGACTCTGGTTTCTTCTATGATATTATTATTCAGGACTAAATTAAACAGAAAAAAAGCCCTGTGGAAATAGAAGGAGCATTAATATGCTGTTAATAGTAACAAAACAACAATGAAACATTATGTTGAACGTTTATTCAGGAATGTGCTGTCTTACACACAGCTCCTCATTCAGTGCTCATTTTTAGATCAGAAAATGGTTTAGAGAAGGTAACTTCAGAGCTCTCAATGTCAAATGTATACTAATTGCCAGTGTTCAGATTAGAGCTGAGATTTTTCTGACTCTATGTCCTCCTTTATGCATTGTGCTTTACTGTCTTAATATTAGGTGATAAAACTCTCAGGTGATTCCTATTTCAAATGAGAAGACAAGATTCAGTTCAGTTCAGTCACTCAGTCGTGTCCGACTCTTTGCGACCCCATGAATCACAGCACGCCAAGCCTCCCTGTCCATCACCAACTCCCACAGAGTTGGTGAGTTCACTCAAACCCACATCCATCGAGTCGGTGATGCCATCCAGCCATCTCATCTTTGGTCGTCCCCTTCTCCTCCTGCCCCCAATCCCTCCCAGCATCAAAGTATTTTCCAATGAGTCAACTCTTCGCATGAGGTGGCCAAAGTACTGGAGCTTCAGCTTTAGCATCATTCCCTCCAAAGAACACCCAGGACTGATCTCCTTCAGAATAGACAAGATTATATGATGTTAGTTGTCTGGAAGTAGGAACAGAAGCACCCAGCTCATCCCTTCTGTCCATGAGGGGTGTCTGTACATAGGAGGTTGGGATGAGAGGAGTCTGTTACCAGCCTGAGAGACAGGGGGTCGTAAGGAAATTGACTGAGAGGATGAAGAAGCTTGGAGACACAAGGGAGGATTTAACCCTAACAGACTGAAAGTTTCTCAAGAGTCTGTTTTTAAAATCTATTGACAGGAACTGCAGGAGAGCAGATAGCAATGAGAATGAGATGTAAGTTGTCTTCAGGGAGTTGTCTTATGGCAATCCACCTCTCCCCACCCCTTTCCCCAGCATCTCAGGGTACTGGATATGTGCAAGTGGAGGAGGAAGGCGCAGTCTGGAGTTCTTGGAGGCCGCTATTGGTGAGTTTAGCAATGAGAGGCGCTCTCATTATGGTTGTTGAGAAAGTCATAATGAGGATATTTGTAACTTAAGTTCAGAGCATCAACTTAAGTTCAGAGCATCAACTTCCAGTCTATACAAGGAGCTCATTCTTTATGTTTCAGAGGAAATCAGCAAGAAGGCAATAGCCTGAGGCCATTGTCCCCATTTCAAAGGACGGTCAGTAATTGCTGAGTCCTTTGAAGGGACCTTGAGGGGTTCCTTGGAAGTCAGGTTTGGAACCCCTGATACAGAGCTTACATTAATCCTGGAGGCACTTAAGGCAGATGTTGGCACAGGGGCACATCTATTTTTACCAGGTTGTTAGTCTCTTCTATGCTCTACTAACTTTCTTGGCGAACTTTAATTTTAGAAAACTAATGGCAATGCTGTTCCCCAGAGTCCAAGGAACAGCTTTGTCATCTTCCACCTACGGTCAGCCGTTAATGGGACACGATATATTTTGACGTCAAAGGACATAAATGAATTACTTGACTTTCATTTCATCTCTGTGCACTTTTCTCCCCCTGTGTTCTAGTCGTTTAAGTGTGAGAAGATCCCGGACAGTCGTGACACCAGCCAGGCTAGACAGTTTGCCCCCGAGGAAGCCCGGCAGCGTGTTAGACGTGTCTGGGGAGTTCCCGTGTGTTCCCTGGTCTCCTTTCTGTGCTTGTCGGCAGCAGGCGCTCGTGTTTACTAGGCAGAACCTCACCTGAAAGAACAAGCTTCAGAATCACCATTAGACCGATGATAGCTTATAGGATGCACTTATAATGTGCCAGACATTTTTCGAAGCACATCGCCTGTATTTATTGATCCACCGATTCTCATAACACCCCTGTGAGGTGCATACTATTGTTATCCCCACCTTTCCCACGAGGAAGCTTGAAGCGCAGTTTTCTGATTGACTGGTAACTGGAACTTAACTTCTGAGCCAGTCAATCTAAGTTGGGGTCTGAGCTCTTAACCACTTGATTGAGCTGTCTCCCATCTCTACTCTGTTGAAAAAATGTTATATTAGTTTTCACTGTATAACAAAGTAATCAGCTATACATGTATATGTGTGTGTGTGTGTGTCTGTGTGTGTATCCCCTCTTTTTGAATTTCTTTCCCATTTAGGTCACCACAGAATATTAGGTAGAGTTCCCTGGGCTATGCAGTATGTACTCATTGGTATCCTGTTTTATACATAGTATTGATATGGTATATATTTCAATTCTAATCTCTCAATTTCACCCACCCACCCTCTTTCCCACTTGGTATCCATGCATTTATTCTCTACATCTGTCTCTGTATTTCTGCTTTGTAAATAAGATCATTTATACCAAATCTTTTCAGATTCCACATCTATGTATTAATATAGAATATTTGTTTTTCTCTGATTTCACTCTGTATGATAGTTTCTAGGTCTTTACAAATTACCCAGTGTTGTTCCTTTTTATGGCTGAGTAATGTTGTATATAGCTACCACACCTTCTTTATCCATTCCTCTGCTGATTAACATTTGACCTGATCTGAGGCACCATTTGACAGCAGCCCAGACTCCAGGAACCCCAGTCAGAGGCTGGGGCTAAGCCAGGTTCCCCAGTTAAGAGGCTGCCGCTGTTGGAAAGGTGGGAGGTGTTGTGGGTACTGAGAGAAGATGGAAGAAGATAATGGGAGAATGTAGGAAATGGGAAAAACAGCATGTCCAGTGTTTAATGGGGTCTCCATTCTGGAGATGAAGTGAGAGAATATTTGAGAATTCACTTGGGATCTGGAAAGTTCTATAAGACTGGTGGGACAGTAGTGTGTGGTGGGAATCAGTGGGTTTGGATTAGAACCTGGGAGGCAGAAGTGTGTGGGCAGAGAGCAGATACTGATGGGCTTTGAGAAAGGTGGCTCACGCTGGTTAGCCCAGGGAGCCCCCTGGAGGAGGCTGTGGGGCTGCTCCGCAGTTCCTCTCTGGATCCCATCTCCCGCTCTGCAGCTGTTGTGGTGGCCCAGCTCTTGGCTCGACATCTCAGACCCTTGGAGAGGACTGGAGCTCACAGCCACTAGAGCCCCCAAAAGCATTGTCTCAAAAAATATTCTGATGGAACTCCTCAACCTCTTCCCTCACTCTTTTCCTGTTACAGAGTATGCTGAGCCGCCATATACTATGCTTCCATCCTCCCTCTTATCTACTGAATACTTGCTGACTATAATCTTTGCAGTTCATTAAGGTGAACTCGACATTAAAAAGATCAAGCCCCTCTTAGGACTTCCCTGGTGGTCCAGTGGTTAGGACTTGATATTTACTACAGGGGCACGGGTTTGATCCCTGGTCGAGGAACTATCTTATATGCTGTGTCGTGAAGCCAAAAAAAACAGATCAGGGAATTTCAAAATGAGCATTTGGTGCGAACATTGTGAGATCACTCTGCTGATTCTTTCCTATCTATGTAACACTAACACCTAACATTGATATAATCCTTCCTTTAACTCATGCCTTGAACTACCATCTATTCACATATTCAATGTACTTTTAAAATAATTATATTAATATTATAAATGATAATACTGATTAAAAGATAATCCCCAAATCCCACCAGGTAGAGGTAACCATCTCAGACAGCCTATTGAGCCTTCTCTCCAGATCCTTCTCTGTAAAACCCTGAATTCAATAGTTCACATGGAAGAGATTATGCCATATATAAGTTTCCATGACTTTTTTTTTTCACTTAACAATATGTTGTAGTCAGACTTTCTTCTAAATGAGGATGCTCGTTTGTATTATTTGTCCTGCATTCTCCTGTTTGTACCAACAGTTTAGTTAACCACCCCACTATTGATTATTCATTAACAAGAGTCTGAGCACCACATAGGGATCATCTGACTCTGCTAATCCAGGCTCTAGGGCTTGGCTGTCAATCTTTCTGATCCTTGGCATCATATAATAGAAGGAGCATGAAAGGGATGAGTAAAGAATCCAAGACTCTGCTCCCAGCTCTGTCACTCAGTAGCTCTGTGACCTTAAACTCACTTCATATTTCTGAACCTCAGGCGCCCTCTCTGTAAATGGTGACATGGGGATGCGTGATACAAAAGGCCTGTTCTGCATATTCACAAATGTGCTTCAAACCACATCTCCATCCCAACTTAAATATTCATGTCAGTTTTATTCATCAGTACTCGTTAAATTGGGATCTGCTTGGAGGGAGTTATTATACTTTTCCCTAAAAGAAATTTTTAGACAAGAGAATGAAATGATTTCTCCTTCTTTCAGAGCTGCAGTGAAATTGTGTATGCGTGGATGCATGTGTGTGTGTGGTGTGTGTGTGTGAGGCAGGGGTGGAGGTATCCTGACAATATTTTAAAAGGATCACTCTGTCCTTCCATCCATCTTTTTCCTCTTTCTTCCCACTCCGTCTCCTTCGTCCTCTCTTCTTTCCTTCCTTTCCTCTTTCTGTCTATATTTTCCTTCCTTTCTTCTTCTCCTTCCAGTCCCTCCCTTCCTGAGGTGAACTGAGGACTAATGCTCTTCTTTCTGCTTTAGTCAGTGGGAACTTTCATCCCATAATACGAGATAGCCAAAGCCGTAAAGACAAGTGGGGTTATGTCACACTAACTTATCGAAGAAACGTGCTATTCCATAGTGGTGGTGATGTAGATCAAATCATTTCACTCAACTGATGCCCGTGATTAGACCATTTTGAAAATCTGAGTTAGAAACACCCAAGGAACCCAGGTAAAAACATTCTGAGGATAAATAGGATGCTTTAGAAAGTTTGGTATGACCCCCTTTTAATTGTTCACTATCCTGAGCCAGTTTGGGTTGAATTCTTTTAAAATGAATGAAATACTTTAGTCTCTTCCTAAAGAATGTATTTTGTACTTATTTTAACACTTTTTCTCCATTTGGGGGTGCTCAGTGGCATCATCACGGGCAACGTTTGTTTGTAGTTTGCTTTGACTGAGAACTGTTCTCGGGGGGTTTGGGGTGTGCAGAGCCGTTTCTTTTTCAGGCCTGTGCTTTCTGGCTTGTTGGTCTGCTTCTCATGTTTTTCTGTCTCTTCTCAGAGCCAAGCCATTCTGGGTATATCTGCTAAAGCAGTTCTTTCCAGCTCTACACCACTTCTCACCATTTCAGATTAGCTACATCTAGTTTACTGTGGAACTGAACACATTTATTATTGGAGTTTTTAATAAGTTAGTAGTACAAAAAAAAAAAAAATAGGCTCCAGAAGCATTTTCTGCTCATTCTCATGTTATTGCCTAAATTCTAGAAACCTGAGGTTTCCAGAGAGGTGTTCTCCACATAATTGCTGTATTCTGGCCAAGAACCCATGATTCTGGTTTGAGTGTTGACTCTTTCTCTTAGCAGAAAGAGTCAGTATTGCCTTTAGTCCAGCAAGGGGCTTATGACTCTCAGTTCTGTGCTCTCCTTGATATCTGACCTCTTGATTCTTGTTTTGCAGTCCCCAGTCTGTTCCAGACCGTCTGAGGATCCGGGTGAACAAAATCAGTTTACAAGACTATGAAGGATTCCACTACGACAAAGAGAAACTCCGAGAAGCCTGTAAGTTGGAAGTGCCTAAGGGGTGTAATAGGATCAGCTCATTTTCAGTCTTTTGGTCCTCCTTGCTTTGATGGATAGATTCATCTCTGTCTGGAAGTCATGGTTAAAGAAATGTAGGGAAGCATAGTAACACGTGAACCCAAAGTGATGCCATATAGGCTGAAGAACATGGAACTAGGAAAGGAAATTAAAATAAAGTAGTTCTGCTCTTGATGCTATGTTAGGATCTCTTGGTTTATTAACCAGCTTAGTCTCAGGTTTACATAAAATGAGAAAAGCAGAAAGTTGGTGACACCATATGGTATAATAACATCTAGGAAATTCTCAAGACAGCATGCATCCCTTGGAGACTGTGTTACCAATTACTGTCCTCATTCTTCATGCTGGTGTGACAGTTATCTGTGAAGACACTTCCTTCACTTCTAGCTGTTATGTGATTATATGACGTCTAAGAAAGTTCCACAGCATTGTAAATGTCAGGGTAAAATGAGTCATTGATGAGGTGCCAGTGTTTCTGAAATCTTAAATTGAGTCAATGTATGAATTCCTTCTCGATGTTCGTATTTTCCATAGGCTTCTTTAAATGTATAACCAAGTATTAGTTCACTTTGTTCATCATTTCATATTTATTGGACATTTATTACATTCTAGTCACTATTTTAGATCCATGTCTGCATATGATATATGAAGTAATTGGGGAGGGTTGACCAGAAGCAGTTAAGACTATAAGTGTGTTAGATATTAGGGTTCTGGGTTCCTTCTTAACTGTGGGGGCTGAGAGTCAAGTGCAGTAAAGTTTGAGAAGATGAGGGCCAGTATCCAAGGGCACAGACAGGGATGCCAGCAGAAGGAAGTGTTGTGTAGAACCAGAGATTTATGAACTAAAACTCAAACTGTCTCCAAGTGTGGACCTACCTGCAGGTGTGGAAGATGCAGATAGTTAAAACTGGCAGGAATGGAGTAGGGGGCACATTTCTGAGCTTTGATTCTTGAACTTATAATCAGGAGTGTGGTGTATGGGAGGGAAGTCCCCAAATCCAGGACAGTCTCAGGGTGGGCAGGGACTTTGAGATCCAGGTGTGGCAAAGAGCATGGATCCACACCCCCACCCCCAGCCCCCAGAGTCCAGACGCTGAACCTACCAGGGCATCCTGTGTGGCATTTCCCTCTCATCCCCTCACCGCTTCTTCATCTTCTTCAACCCTCTTCATCCCTTTCTGTAAGCGTCAGGTCCCTTTAGCTTCTCTCCAGTCTTCTCACTCCATCCTTCTCTCCTGTTCCCTTTAGTAAGAATGCTTGGAGGTGAAGGAGTAGCAATTCCCTGAACTTCTGCATTTCCCCCTTCTGCCAACGGCACATTATATTTTCTAATGCAAATGAGATTACAGACTAGTGCAAAATCTAGGTTAACCTGTAAGGTGGTGGACCTATTTGTTTGCAGTGGGATGTGTGGCTACAATGTAAATTAAACTGACTTTTAGAGGCTACTAATGATAAAGAATTGTGTTTTATGTTCTTTTCCTTACAAACTTCTAAACAAATAGCTTAAGTGTGAAAAATTAGAAAGATCCTGGGTCTCAAGCCAGAAATGTTTTGCAGCTTACGAAGAATCCTGAGGAAAGTCAGCTGGGAGTGGGGAAATATTTGAACTTTTTGACTGCAGTGAGATTTGAGGCTTATATGTGGATTCCAGTGATCTGTCTTTTCTGGGGCATTCTCTGCCCACTATTGCCGGAAGTAACTGTGACTTGAGTTTTTACAAGATGACATTTCCTGGCAAGTGCTCTACTCATTATCTCTTTATGTGATAAAACATCTCTGTGAGGGAACTTCTGATCTGAAATTGGAGGAGGTGATGTGGTATAAATACAAGCCCAATAAATTCAGCCATATCTTGGGACCCCACAGAACAAAGAAACATTCCAAGAGGGGATTAAAGCATTATCTCCTTCTAAAGATTTGAGGAAAACAACATATTAGAAGTAAAAGTGACCAACTCAGTCATTCTGTTTTTAATAAGTGGTGATGATGCTTCTCAGTTGCAGTTGTTCAGGGAAGTTTGTCCTTGGGGGTTTGTGAGTTTATTCTTATTCACTCTCACCCTTTTTCCCTGGCTCCAACTTGCAAGAGACTACAGATGCGTGGGAAGACCGACAGTTCAAATTGAATACAAAGGGGAAAAAACAATTCAAATCCAAATGAGCAGTACATACCAAAATAGGTGATTTCAGAAGTGCTAATAAAGTGAAACGCAGAGAACACATTGAGATAAAAGGGACTCTAGGAAGGTGCTCTGACCTGCATCCCAGAAGAACAAGATGGGTGAATCCCACTTCGGTTGTTCATTTATTGTCAACATCCAAGTCTAAACTAGAGCAGTCCTGCATTACTGGTTTAAAAAATTAGTTCTCGTTTTTGATTATATACCAAGTGATTCATCCAGACAGCATCTGGCTGTTTGCCTTTACTGTTTAATAGAATCTTGCTCATGTGTCTGGCTTATTATTCATATTAGATTATAAACTTAGATGTTTGTTGTCTTACAAAGCCTTGCTTCTCTCTGTAAGGCAGGACTCCATGATAATCACAGAATGGCAGCCCTTTTAATGACTATGCTTATTTTGGCATAGAGAAAATTGGCTGAAGTATTTTAAATACTTCCTATCCCCCTTCCATTAGGTCCAACTGACCTGGCAGCTTCTCCTCTAAAATATAACAATACAGAGAGGTAGACTTTTTTGCTACTCTCTCCCTCTGCCCTTGTTGATAAATTTCAGGCTTACTCATAACAGTTAAAGTCTTTTACCCTGGATTTATGAATTATTAATCCTCAAGATAATGGTTATGATGTCCAAGAGAAGAAATTCTATTCAACTTGAATTAAAATAAAGAGAAAGTGGCCATCTTAAAAAAAAATAATTCTTAATGTAAAGCTATAATAATTATAGCAGAAACTCATTACCATAATCTGAATGAAGTATATAAATGAGTCCTAATAAAGCATATAATCATGTAATCTAGGCAGGGGATAATCAGTTTTTTTAAATTTCTCATATTTCTAAGTACAAAAAGAGTTTCATTGACACATGGCATATAGGTTGGTTGGTATTTAGAATAACTTGATACTGGCCAAGATCTAACTCTGTCTCTGATAAGCTGACTAAACTCTACTTCTGGCTTCAGCTCCCTCTGTATGTTTGAATGGCCACGATGATTCATATGGGCCTAAAACACAAAGGTAAAAACCAGTTTGAAACTAATTGAAAACAGATGTAGCCTATAAAGGTTGGAGGTGCTAACATTTTTTTGTATATCAACTACAGTGTTCAACCCCCCTTTTACAAACAGCATCCAGTACAATGGGTATTGTCTGCCCATTTACAATTTAGTATATCTATATAGTTATAATATCTCAGTATATTATCTGACTGATGATTATGGCTACTTAAATATTTAGCAGTTGTCCTAAGGGACTGTCTTCATCTTCTGTTTAATGATTTAGTAAAAGACTCGAAGTGTTTGGGTTTGCATCTTGCTTGCAACCTTGACAGAGTAATTTTACTGATGACCAAATCTCTCATCTCTCAAATGAGAATAGAATTGTAGCCTCGTAGTGTGCTTAGGGTTAAATGTAATGTTGTATATGAAACCCATGCTGCACAGCCTGGCAACGTTAGCAAGTTTTCCCAAAATGGCAACTGTGATTGTTGGGGTTGCTGTTATGAAAGACACTGCTGGCATTGCCCTTCAACCTACAGCTCCGGAAGTCAGGCTCAGAGCTGCTGCCGTGTTTTTCTGTATCTTCTCACCAAATTGCACACGTCATTGCCACTTTCCAACTCACTTCAAAAAGAGGNGTATTTCTTTTTTCAATTCTGAGATACTGTACACAGAAATATACATAAACACACACACATATATATATACACACATACATATACACCTATACCCATATACATATATATATATACACACATATGTATGTGTATATAATGTATAGACTTAAAGATTAATAGTAAATGGACATTCATGTACCTCCCACTCAGATTAAGAAGCAGAACAAATACCTCACCTTATCCCTCTTCTACCAAGATAATCCCAGTATGCTGACTTCTCTATTTGCCATTTTCTTCATATGTATGTATTTACCATCAATATATGCATCCCTCATTCAGATACAGCAGCTTTGAAACATCAAGTAGCAGTCTTAAACCTCCCTGTGCAAGGAAGTGATGATGCTTTCACTTTTAGATGAAGGCTGTCAAGATCAGGAAAGAATCTCAGGAATAGTGTCTGGCTTCAGTTACCCTAGTGGCTCAGGTGGTAATAGTGCAAGAGACCTGGGTTCAAAATCTGGGAGGATCCCCTGGAGAAGGGAATGGCTACCCACTCCAGTATTCTTGCCTGGAGAATTTCATGGACAGAGGAACCATAATCCATGAAATCACAAAGCGTTGGACACAACTAAATGACTAACACTTTTCAGCTTCCCCAAGAGTACCTGTGCACTCATTCTATGAGGTTTAGTGTGCAAGATCATGATTGCATTCTGGAAAGCATTTGGTAAGGTGTTAGGGTGGGTTCTAGCTATCCTGTGGAACCATTGTTATAAGGAATGGACTTTTTTGAATTTTTCTCCTTCACCAAGACCTAACTGTTGCTCTCAAGAACAGGTTAAGGCAGAGTAAATCTTGGGGTGATTATTTCTAACAAAACTGGTTCAGACTCACTTAGACATTCTGTCCTTAGGTTGAAAAATAACTCTCCTGTGATGGTGAGACTCGGTGATGACAGCTCTCTACATCTTGGCCTATTGAGTCACTGTGTTCCGATATATCCGTCACCCTAGAATCCTCTAGCCCCATCCCCTTGGAGGGTTTTCTTTTCTTTGTTAGATTCCCCATTATATCTCATGCATTCCTCATTCTTGTTCCAAATTCAGCTTTTGTTGGTGCAGGTTCTGCAGTAACCTTTTAGTAGAGGGTATGTCCTTTATTCAGTCCTTGAACTTGTTTCGTAGTTTGAATTATGTGTAAAAGTTGTAGAATTCTGAACCCATTGCTTCCTTGCTTCTGTGACTGTGCAATTGCCTTTGAGAAGTTTAAAACTGCCGAATCCCCATTTTCTTTGCCGTCTAATTTTTCCTCTTTGGAAATTTGTAGACCCCTCTCTGTGTTCCCAATATTCTTAAATTTCAAAGTAAAATGTCTTCCTGTTGTCCTTTAGTTATTGTGCTTGTTGGGCAGTTCAAGTCAGAAACTGATGTTCTTCAGTTCTAAAAAATAGTCTTGATTTTTTGTTTGTTTCTGATAATTACTTCTATTTCTGATTTTTGGAACTCCTGTCATTGGAAAGTTGGACCACTGGGCCAGTCTTATTTTCCTTACCTTTTCTTATGCCTCCTTTTATCTGCTCTTCTTTTGTAAAGATTTCTTCAACTTCATCTTCTAACCCTTCTATTAAATTCCATTCTATCAAGTTTCAAGGACCTATTTGTTCTCTGAGTAATGACCCATTTTCTTCTTCATATTATTCATCTTTTAATATAATCATATTTATATTTCATGGAGGGAGTATTCTCTTAACTCTCTGAGGATTCCCCAGAGAAGACTCTTCAGATCTCTTTCTAAGAATGTGTGGTCTGGCTGCCAGCTTTCTGGAAATTCTAGTGAGAGGAACAAGTTGGGTATCTCTGCATTCTGAGATGATTAGTTAATCCCCATTCTCTATAAAGTAACTGCACCTAACCAAGAGTAGGTGGTAGAATCTAGTGATTTAATATCCAGTGATTCTTATTTTAACTGCAAATGATGTTTCCGGGTTGGGCATCTTCTGACGGTTTTGCAGTGTAAATTGTGTTGGTTCTTATCCACTCCCACGTATAGTTTAGAATTAGACTGTCTAGGGCCTTTGAGTCAGTTATGAGTTTTCCATGTGCTTTATCCATTGCCGTTTTCTCCTTACTCTCTCTTTTTGTTGGTTTTTATATTTTTTAAAATGCATGTGCTGTAATTTAGTAGCGTTTCTGGCACAAGAGAAGTAAGTATGTGTTAAATCTGCCTTCTTAACATAGAAACCAGCTTGTTCTTTATTGCTTAGTTAGAACTTGTAAATTCCATTTGAGCCCTGCAATAAAAGTTCCATTATGTAGGCTGAGTATTGGCTGATGCTTATTGCAGTCAAATAAAACCTCTAACACTAAAATAAGATGAATCATCAAGATCAGGAATAGTAATGCTAATGCTTGGGTGAGAAGTATTCTCACTGCTCCCAATTAAGATGAAGGAAGCTTCACTGAGGTTTGGCACTTGGTTGTCAGCAGCGTAAAAGGAAGGTGGTAATTTTACACAAGTTTCTGGTTTCTCTTCACCATTTAAAGCCTCAAACAGCAGTGTCAGGTTACAGTATTTTTGTACTACAGTTATCTTTTCCATCAAAGAGTAAGTAAAAGTTAGTTTTAAATAAGCAGAATATAACTTACAGAACTACTACCAGCTAATCCTTGTGGCACGATACATTGAAAAATAGATTTTTGGTTTATCCAATCTTCTAGCTCAAGAGGCTCAAAGGATAGTAAAGGGAGTGAGGAAGAACTAATGTTGATGTTCTAGATATTCATTTTTAAATATAATATTGCATTTAATCTTCCCCAAATCCTAGAAGATACCTATTCTAAATCCTATAGCCTTCAATCCAAGGATCAAGTTCAATTCAGTTCAATCTCTCAGTCATGTCTGACTATTTGNATATACACACATATGTATGTGTATATAATGTATAGACTTAAAGATTAATAGTAAATGGACATTCATGTACCTCCCACTCAGATTAAGAAGCAGAACAAATACCTCACCTTATCCCTCTTCTACCAAGATAATCCCAGTATGCTGACTTCTCTATTTGCCATTTTCTTCATATGTATGTATTTACCATCAATATATGCATCCCTCATTCAGATACAGCAGCTTTGAAACATCAAGTAGCAGTCTTAAACCTCCCTGTGCAAGGAAGTGATGATGCTTTCACTTTTAGATGAAGGCTGTCAAGATCAGGAAAGAATCTCAGGAATAGTGTCTGGCTTCAGTTACCCTAGTGGCTCAGGTGGTAATAGTGCAAGAGACCTGGGTTCAAAATCTGGGAGGATCCCCTGGAGAAGGGAATGGCTACCCACTCCAGTATTCTTGCCTGGAGAATTTCATGGACAGAGGAACCATAATCCATGAAATCACAAAGCGTTGGACACAACTAAATGACTAACACTTTTCAGCTTCCCCAAGAGTACCTGTGCACTCATTCTATGAGGTTTAGTGTGCAAGATCATGATTGCATTCTGGAAAGCATTTGGTAAGGTGTTAGGGTGGGTTCTAGCTATCCTGTGGAACCATTGTTATAAGGAATGGACTTTTTTGAATTTTTCTCCTTCACCAAGACCTAACTGTTGCTCTCAAGAACAGGTTAAGGCAGAGTAAATCTTGGGGTGATTATTTCTAACAAAACTGGTTCAGACTCACTTAGACATTCTGTCCTTAGGTTGAAAAATAACTCTCCTGTGATGGTGAGACTCGGTGATGACAGCTCTCTACATCTTGGCCTATTGAGTCACTGTGTTCCGATATATCCGTCACCCTAGAATCCTCTAGCCCCATCCCCTTGGAGGGTTTTCTTTTCTTTGTTAGATTCCCCATTATATCTCATGCATTCCTCATTCTTGTTCCAAATTCAGCTTTTGTTGGTGCAGGTTCTGCAGTAACCTTTTAGTAGAGGGTATGTCCTTTATTCAGTCCTTGAACTTGTTTCGTAGTTTGAATTATGTGTAAAAGTTGTAGAATTCTGAACCCATTGCTTCCTTGCTTCTGTGACTGTGCAATTGCCTTTGAGAAGTTTAAAACTGCCGAATCCCCATTTTCTTTGCCGTCTAACTTTTCCTCTTTGGAAATTTGTAGACCCCTCTCTGTGTTCCCAATTTTCTTAAATTTCAAAGTAAAATGTCTTCCTGTTGTCCTTTAGTTATTGTGCTTGTTGGGCAGTTCAAGTCGGAAACTGATGTTCTTCAGTTCTAAGAAATAGTCTTGATTTTTTGTTTGTTTCTGATAATTACTTCTATTTCTGATTTTTGGAACTCCTGTCATTGGAAAGTTGGACCACTGGGCCAGTCTTATTTTCCTTACCTTTTCTTATGCCTCCTTTTATCTGCTCTTCTTTTGTAAAGATTTCTTCAACTTCATCTTCTAACCCTTCTATTAAATTCCATTCTATCAAGTTTCAAGGACCTATTTGTTCTCTGAGTAATGACCCATTTTCTTCTTCATATTATTCATCTTTTAATATAATCATATTTATATTTCATGGAGGGAGTATTCTCTTAACTCTCTGAGGATTCCCCAGAGAAGACTCTTCAGATCTCTTTCTAAGAATGTGTGGTCTGGCTGCCAGCTTTCTGGAAATTCTAGTGAGAGGAACAAGTTGGGTATCTCTGCATTCTGAGATGATTAGTTAATCCCCATTCTCTATAAAGTAACTGCACCTAACCAAGAGTAGGTGGTAGAATCTAGTGATTTAATATCCAGTGATTCTTATTTTAACTGCAAATGATGTTTCCGGGTTGGGCATCTTCTGACGGTTTTGCAGTGTAAATTGTGTTGGTTCTTATCCACTCCCACGTATAGTTTAGAATTAGGCTGTCTAGGGCCTTTGAGTCAGTTATGAGTTTTCCATGTGCTTTATCCATTGCCGTTTTCTCCTTACTCTCTCTTTTTGTTGGTTTTTATATTTTTTAAAATGCATGTGCTGTAATTTAGTAGCGTTTCTGGCACAAGAGAAGTAAGTATGTGTTAAATCTGCCTTCTTAACATAGAAACCAGCTTGTTCTTTATTGCTTAGTTAGAACTTGTAAATTCCATTTGAGCCCTGCAATAAAAGTTCCATTATGTAGGCTGAGTATTGGCTGATGCTTATTGCAGTCAAATAAAACCTCTAACACTAAAATAAGATGAATCATCAAGATCAGGAATAGTAATGCTAATGCTTGGGTGAGAAGTATTCTCACTGCTCCCAATTAAGATGAAGGAAGCTTCACTGAGGTTTGGCACTTGGTTGTCAGCAGCGTAAAAGGAAGGTGGTAATTTTACACAAGTTTCTGGTTTCTCTTCACCATTTAAAGCCTCAAACAGCAGTGTCAGGTTACAGTATTTTTGTACTACAGTTATCTTTTCCATCAAAGAGTAAGTAAAAGTTAGTTTTAAATAAGCAGAATATAACTTACAGAACTACTACCAGCTAATCCTTGTGGCACGATACATTGAAAAATAGATTTTTGGTTTATCCAATCTTCTAGCTCAAGAGGCTCAAAGGATAGTAAAGGGAGTGAGGAAGAACTAATGTTGATGTTCTAGATATTCATTTTTAAATATAATATTGCATTTAATCTTCCCCAAATCCTAGAAGATACCTATTCTAAATCCTATAGCCTTCAATCCAAGGATCAAGTTCAATTCAGTTCAATCTCTCAGTCATGTCTGACTATTTGTGACCCCATGGACACCAGGCTTCCCCATCCATCACCAACTCCTGGAGATTACTCAGACTGATGTCCATCGAGTTGGTGATGTCATCCAACCATCTCATCTTTTGTCATCCCCTTCTCCTCCTTCAGTCTTTCTCAGCATCAGGGTCTTTCACATGAGTCAGTTCTTCACATCAGGTGGCCAAAGTATTGGAGTTTCAGCTTCAGCATCAGTCCTTTCAATGAATATTCAGGACTGATTTTCTTTAGGATGGGCTGGCTAGATCTCCTTGCAGTCTAAGGGATTCTCAAGAGTCTTCTCCAACACCACAGTTCAAAAGCATCAATTCTTCAGCACTTAGCTTTCTTTATAGTCTGACTCTCACATCCATACATGACTACTGGAAGAACCACAGCTTTAACTAGAAAGACCTTTGTTGACAAAGTAATGTCTCTGCTTTTTAATAGGCTGTGTAAGATCAAAGGATTAAAGGAATTAAGTTTCAAGACCAAACAGCTAAATGAGTCATTTGTGAGACCAGAGCATTGGGCTATGAATCCAAGAGAAAATGACCATAAATTCTTTCTAGTGCACAGTAGTACTTTCATAGGATAAATTTGACAACAAATGCCAGTAACTATACTATGAAATTGTGATATAGGATGTCTTTTTCCTTTTTTTAATCCTAATTGAATAGCTAATATTAATCAAATACAATTTCTCTTAATTAGCTTCTTGAGGAATCAGCAAAGTTGCTGATTTTTATACTCTTAGTAGAAATGAATGACACATCTTTGAAGACTCTTTCCTAGACATTCATTATTTTGGGTCTAGAATATCCAATCTCTAAGTGTAGTTTAAAGTATCTCCTACCAAGTATATTGAATTTACGACCAGACTAACCCCAAGCATTGGTAGTAAGAAGGAGATCCAAGGTGCTGACCAAATTCCTGCATTCCCATATAAGATACCTCCTCATTTAAGTAAATAGGTAAATATTAATGGAATTTTATGTCTCTGCATTTGCACATTTGAAATTAAGAGAAAATTTCATTAAACAAGATTCAGATATGGATTCTCATGATGAGTATAGTTGTATTCTGTTTCCACAATGTGTGATTTACTTTCTAGGCCAAACTTCTAGGTTTTCCTCTGCATTCGTCGAAGATTCGAAATCCTTATTCTTCTCTTACTTAACTAGATCACCTTATTTGAACCTGTTGAGTAGTCTAGTTGAGGATAATTACTTCAGTCACTACTTTTAGGAATCTCTTCATTGAATTTCCCTTTCATTTCTTTCAAAGATGCATGATTGCCATACTGAAGACTTTTTTTTGATACTTTTAGCTATATACCCAAAAAAAAAGTGAGAGGAAAAACTATTTCCCCAGATTATTGTTCCCCCAAACATATGACACTTGCATGGTTCCTCACATACTTGCTTACTGTTCTCTTGCTTAGCTTCTGGAAGAACAGACAAAGGCAAGCTCCAACCTAATGCACACTGTCTACTCTCCCGAATTCTGTTTTTGTCTATCCTGTATAGACTTAGCTGTTAAAGACACAGTTTCTCTTTCATACTTGTACAGGCGCTAAGCTTGTCTTCCTCCACCCCTTTGTATGAAAAAAAAAAAGTTTTATTACATATCTACCAGATATTGGGGTTGTAAAGGAAATAAGTCTTATTCCTGTGGTGAGAGCGTCCGTACTGATTCATAGGCTTACATAGCTCTACAGGGTGATGGATGTCTTCCAGTTTAATTGTGTAGCACTTTGGGAACCTAGAGGTATGACACAGTGGTATTGATCTTCCTAAGGAGCCAATCTAGGGTTAATGTTGAGAAACAAATTCTATTTCTTCTTCTCTGGACCACTCTTAGAAGAAGGCACTNGTGATGGATGTCTTCCAGTTTAATTGTGTAGCACTTCGGGAACCTAGAGGTATGACACAGTGGTATTGATCTTCCTAAGGAGCCAATCTAGGGTTAATGTTGAGAAACAAATTCTATTTCTTCTTCTCTGGACCACTCTTAGAAGAAGGCACTGGCACCCCACTCCAGTACTCTTTCCTGGAAAATCCCATGGACGGAGGAGCCTGGTGGGCTGCAGTCCATGGGGTGGCTAAGAGTCGGTCACGACTGAGCGACTTCACTTTCACTTTCATGCATTGGAGAAGGAAATGGAAACCCACTCCAGTGTTCTTGCCTGGAGAATCCCAGGGACAGGGGAGCCTGGTGGGCTGCAGTCCATGGGGTCGCTAAGAGCCGGACACGACTGAAGTGACTTAGCAGCAGCAGCAGCAGACCACTCTTGCTTCTCTAAAGGGCCAATGGGGCTCCATATCCTTCAGAGAGCCTAAAATCTAACCCCCAGGCAAGAATTAGTCCCTCTCGCCTAGTTTTCAAGTGACTTAAGTTCATACATTTGGAGAAGGCAATGGCACCCCACTCCAATACTCTTGCCTGAAAATCCTGTGGACGGAGGAGCCTGGTGGGCTGCAGTCCATGGGGTCTCGAAGAGTTGGACACGACTGAGTGACTTCACTTTCACTTTTCACTTTCATGCATTGGAGAAGGAAATGGCAGCCCACTCCAGTGTTCTTGCCTGGAGAATCCCTGGGATGGGGAAGCCTGGTGGGCTGCCGTCTGTGGGGTCACACAGAGTCGGACACGACTGAAGCGACTTAGCAGCAGCAAGGACTTACCATAGCCTATGTTTCATATCTTGCTTTTCATATGTGGGTCTTTTCTACAACTTTGTAAATTCACGATTTTCCCATGAGTTTAAATGGATTTTATTGTCTGTATGGTTCATTTTTAAAGTCCTAGCACTTTGCATTTTCAGACCTACTTATCAATGATGTGGCTTTAAAAAGTCAATGAGTGAAAGATTTTCAAAAATCTTTAGTGGACACCATTGTCCTGTCATCTCCTTGTTAATCTCTAGTTGGTTGATTCAAGATTTTAAAATATTTTTTAAATCATGGGTTTAATAATATAACTATACTTATAAAATCAGAAATGTACACATACATTTTTTTGAAGTTTTGGGAAGGAGACTACTTTCATTATTGCAGACAATCTTATGGCTATATCTAAAGTAGGAGTTTCTATCTACTAAAGTCATCCTGTGACATTTACTACCACCTAGAAAAGATATTTAAAGCCCCAAATATCGTCTCCTCATTGATTTCTGAAGCTCTGCTGCTACTGCATTTACACTGACCATCTTTAAAATCAATTGGATTTTATAGCTGTGAACCTTCTAGAAGCATTTTTTTTAAGTGTTTCTTGCCTGTTTAGTTCTGGTATTGGCTACCAGGTAGTAGAAACAGCAGTATCTTGAGTAGCTTGAGTCTCTTATTAGGCAACTAATAAGTGACAGAAAGATTAAGACTAATGCATTTAAGAGGGAAAGGGGTAAATGTCCAGAATCATGATTTTTTAATTCCTCCCTGGTACGTTGGCTATTGCAAATGCAGGCATAAATTAACAGCTGGCTGTGAACAGCCTCTGGCCCTGTCAGTCTACAGTTTCCATGACATTATATTTCAGGTCAGGGCCACTGAGACAGAATGCACTGAAGGCTGGCCAGGTTGCAGGGGGCAACATGGATCATGCAAGGAAAAAATATGAAAGCTGCATAAGTAAAAAGACTGAGCTCATAGGAGAGGTGCCGGGAGAGAGTGAAATATCCAAAAAAGCAGTATTGTTTATCAGAGGTCTTTTTCAACTGTAAAAAATGCATTTATGCCAAAATAGAAAAGTCAAATGTGTTATTTTGGGCTTTTCTCTTTCCTTCGCCCTCAGCCATTCCACTGGGCATTCTGGTTGTGCGTGGGGACTGTGATTTGGAGACTTGCCGTATGTACATAGATCGCCTGCAGGAGGTGAGTTTGTTTAGCCAGTCATTTACGCTGCTCGGTTTCCCATTTTTGTCAACGATTACCAGCCATCTTTATTTACTTCTAAAATGAGGCCTTTGGGGAGAAATGGAAAAGTGGTGGCCTCGTCTTTCTCGTCTTTTAAGCATACACTGCATCCTCTCCCTCCCCGCCCCCTCTACTGTTTCTCCGCCTCAGGTGGTTGGAATGGGAAAGGGTTGATAGGGAAAACGACAGCACCATGCTGCTCCAATGTGATCCTTAACTATTGCTTGGAAGTCCTTGTCTTGCCAGACAGCTCACCTGTGTTTTTTGAACTCTACAGAATTTCAAGGGGCATGATAAATAATAAAGGGAAACAGAGATTTGTGGTTCCTTAATGCTTTGTGTCTAGTACAAACTTCAGTCAGAGACAACTAGGTTTATTTTTTTAATGTAACTTCTATAGGAAAGAAAAACCTCTATCTCAAAAGAATTTGTGTCAGAACACAAAGGAATAATCTATTATTTTTTCCTTAATCCAGTCTTAGCACTGAGAAAGAGAAAGGGGAGTCTCATATGTTACATTCCCTTGAGCTGCACCTGCAAAGCCCAGAGACCCAGATTCATCACTACAGTGGTCCTGGGTTGTTTTTGCAGAACTTCAAGGGAGAGTATTCAGTATCTTATCCTGAAAATGGCAAAACACACACCACACACACACACACACACACACACACACACACAAATAGCCACTTCTTTATCTTTGTTTCTTGGTGAAAGATGCACATTAGAATCACTTCTGGGGATGTGGTCCAGACATTTTTATCTTTAAAGCTGTTGGGTGATTTTGATAAGTACCCGAAGATGAGCAACTCTCTTCCAGGCAACACATTATGGATAAATAAATATCACAAATAAAGAAGATGTATAGTGTTTAAAATCCCTTCAAAGCTTGCAGCTTTGGGGCTACAAAAGATTTAGCTTTGAACATTAGATTCTGTTTCTTTTGGTGGATATAAACTCAGGTGGGAGGCAAAAAGTAATATAATAATTACTGATTTTTCTCTTCAGCATTGTTATGGATAGATTTGGAATTGGAAATGTAGAATATTTTGAGATAGATGCCGAACTGTGAGTGTTAATAAGGGTGAGAGAAGAAAAGTCAACAAGGTTTATATTTGTGGCTTAATTTGGCTACATTTACCAAAGATAGCTCAAGCATGTTAAAGTTGGTAAACTTCTTAGCATGTGACTCAGGTCCAAATTAATCCTAGAACATAGAGTATATTGTTCTTTTTTGTCCAAAATAATACTCTTTTATTGTATATCCTCCCTCAAAAAAACCTGCAATTAAAAAAGTCATAATTGATAACAAACCTTTTTTATATATAAAACACTTGGGTAACTTAAGATCCCACAATAGCAAAATATTTGACTGGTGAATTGACTTTGTTGAAAATTAACGGTTAGGCTCATTGCACCAATATTCAACTAAAAGTAGGATTTTTTTTTTTTTTTAAGTAAAGAGAGCAAGCACAGATAAAGAGGAAGAGTTTTAAACTTGGGCTTAGACAGTAAGTTGATAAAGCCTGTGGGAAGCAGGTGTGAGGATTGCTGACATCTGTAAATAGAATCACTATGCTCATTAACAAGGAAGCCTGCAGGTCATGACTATAACAATGACTTAGTTATAAAACTTTATACAGGGAGCCTGGCTCTCAGAATCTTCCAGTAAAACCTCATTAATTTCAGTCCTGTTAATTTGCACTTCGTGATCATGCAGAGATGGTCAGCGATTTTTTTTGAGTCTATGGAATCTTGTTTGCCAAGCAACTTACTGGTATAAACACAATTATCATGACAGTATGTTTTTGGTCTTAGATAAATAAATTCTTCCTAAGTGCCTAAAGGGACCTAAGCAGCTTATTTCACAAGCCAAAAGTCCAGGTGCAAGTTAAATATGACCCCCATCAATTACAACAAAATCACCTGTCTTTTACTTTGGGTCTTCTCTCTCCTTGAAATTATACCACTTACCTCTAAACACTGTTTAGGATTTCTAAGTTTCAGTAGCTAAATGGCCTTTCTTCTCTCAGTCCAACTTAGTGTGCTTTTATTATTTTTGGCATTATCTTCATTGTTTAACCTTGAGGGATTGGGGAGAGTAAGATGCTTTCCAGATGGGTTTAATAATATAAAATTGGGTATTTAGTTGATGGAGTCGTGGAAGAAGCTTGTTCAAAATAATCTTAAGATATGTGGGTAT
>SJYV01049607.1:555744-573485 GCA_006410875.1 Neotragus pygmaeus
TTTTTTTTTTTTTTAAGTAAAGAGAGCAAGCACAGATAAAGAGGAAGAGTTTTAAACTTGGGCTTAGACAGTAAGTTGATAAAGCCTGTGGGAAGCAGGTGTGAGGATTGCTGACATCTGTAAATAGAATCACTATGCTCATTAACAAGGAAGCCTGCAGGTCATGACTATAACAATGACTTAGTTATAAAACTTTATACAGGGAGCCTGGCTCTCAGAATCTTCCAGTAAAACCTCATTAATTTCAGTCCTGTTAATTTGCACTTCGTGATCATGCAGAGATGGTCAGCGATTTTTTTTGAGTCTATGGAATCTTGT
Source organism: Neotragus pygmaeus (assembly GCA_006410875.1). Classification (NCBI taxonomy): domain Eukaryota; kingdom Metazoa; phylum Chordata; class Mammalia; order Artiodactyla; family Bovidae; genus Neotragus; species Neotragus pygmaeus. Next base: position 556,063 of record SJYV01049607.1, read on the forward strand.
TTGCCAAGCAACTTACTGGTATAAACACAATTATCATGACAGTATGTTTTTGGTCTTAGATAAATAAATTCTTCCTAAGTGCCTAAAGGGACCTAAGCAGCTTATTTCACAAGCCAAAAGTCCAGGTGCAAGTTAAATATGACCCCCATCAATTACAACAAAATCACCTGTCTTTTACTTTGGGTCTTCTCTCTCCTTGAAATTATACCACTTACCTCTAAACACTGTTTAGTATTTCTAAGTTTCAGTAGCTAAATGGCCTTTCTTCTCTCAGTCCAACTTAGTGTGCTTTTATTATTTTTGGCATTATCTTCATTGTTTAACCTTGAGGGATTGGGGAGAGTAAGATGCTTTCCAGATGGGTTTAATAATATAAAATTGGGTATTTAGTTGATGGAGTCGTGGAAGAAGCTTGTTCAAAATAATCTTAAGATATGTGGGTATGTTTTTTTTTTTCCCATTTTCTCATTAGGACCTGCAATCAGTTTCCTCTGGCTCCCAGAGAGTTCATTACCAGGTAACATATAATTGACTCTCCTCGTTTCTTACCTTCTGGCCAAAAGAAGTCCATTTTTCTATTAATGTCTCATTTGAATTAGATTCCACATCTTCCTTGAGGGATAAAATTCACTCCGAGAGCCAAGTTGAAGCTGGCGTTTTGATTCTTGGGCATTTTCCTGCAAAGTCGACAGTTCTAGTCTAGCACAAATTTGGGCTGTGGCTATCCTCCTAGATCTTTTAGAGGTTATAAAACGAAGTCCTTTTAGTAACAAATACTAGAAAACGCAACTCAAACTAGCTTTGACGGGGAGTCTTTTGCTTTACATCAGCACAAAGTTCAGATCCAGGGTGAATTTTGTGTACCATTTGACCACGGTTCAAACTCCATTTTTCCCTGTTGGTTTTTCTGCTCTGTTCTCTTTTCTGTGAAATTTCACCCTTGGACAAGATGTTTTCCTGATCCAAGATGGCCAGGAGCAACCAGGAGTTGGGTTTCTCGTTTACAAACAAGAGAGTAAATTCTGTGTTTCCACAACCATCAAACCAGCTTTCTAAAATGCAATCTGATTGTCCCATCCTGGTTTCATAGACAGAATCCAATAAACCCGGCCTGCCTCTCTCTAGTAACCCACCTACTGTCCATGGGAGAACACTCAGCTACCTTTGCCTCAACATTCCCTGGGAGAGCAGTTTCTCCCTCACTTTCCCATCTCTGCTGTGTAGCACAGGCCTCTGCAAGCCATCCTCTTCCCGTTAGGTTTCCCAGGCATGATTTAGACACCAGTGCCCAGGGACGGGGGAGCCTGGTGGGCTGCCGTCTATGGGGTCACACAGAGTCGGACACGACTGAAGTGACTTAGCAGCAGCAGCAGCAGCAGCACAGCATCACACCAAATTGTAAGGGGTGCATGCAAAGTACCTCTCAGTTGTCCCATAAGAGCCCTTATCCCTGAGAAGCCCAGTACCCTTGCCAGCTGGGAGGGGTGTGTGGAAGTCACAGCATGCCAGTGACACCCTCCAAATAAATCTTCTCCTAGACCCTATATACTTCCATGTGGGAGAAGGACTCAAAATGTCTAAATCGTAATTCCTGGTAGCATCTAATGCTGGGTTTTGGTGTCTATTATACTACCCCTGAAACTGCTACAATAAACTGTGGAAAATTCTGAAAGAGATGGGAATACCAGACCACCTAACCTGCCTCTTGAGAAATCTGTATGCAGGTCAGGAAGCAACAGTTAGAACTGGACATGGACCAACAGACTGGTTCCAAATAGGAAAAGGAGTCCGTCAAGGNCAAGAATGTGAAGAAATGGACAGATCTTGGCTTTGGGTTATTATGCTTTCCTTTTTGACAATCTGTTCCTCTTTACTTCTGGCCTACTTTTAATCCATCCCAGTATACATTTGTCTTTGATGTTAAGGTTCTTAAGGTATTTCTTTCTCTCTCTCTCTCTTTTTTTTTTCATGGAAAGGCATTTTATTTTAAATATAGCAGTGTGTACATGTCAATCCCAAATTACCAGTCTATCGTCCCCCTACCCTTTGCCCCTGGTAACCATAAGTTTGTTCTCTAAGTCCAAGTTTTGTTTTGTAAATAAGTCATTTATATCAATTTTTTTAAATTACACATTTAAGTGACATCATGTTATATTTGTCTTCCTCTGACTTAGTATGATCATTGGTAGCTTTAGTTGTTTTATAAAAATGCATTAAGAATCATAAGTTTCTTTAAAATAAGATATCACTTGTGTCAAAGTATAATTCCCAAAACGTTAAACACAATTCTCATATAAATAGGTACATGTCAAGATTTCATGTAGCCCAAAGCCAGTTCAAGAAAGAAGACTATATTTATCTCTATATCCATGCGATATCACTTCTACATCTCTGCATGTCCTGAATGAGACCAGATTTTCCTCTATTCATTATTTAATTTGCAGAATCCACTCATGTAAAAACTCCGTCTACCCAAGATTCCTAATAATGGGCAATTTTAGTCCCTGTTACTTTAGGCCAGTGGTTCTAAAACTTTGACATACATCAATCTCAACCTCAGCGATTGTTGGGTGTCACCTCAGGGTGTCTGTAGATCTCGGGTGGCACTTGGGAATTTCCTAACAACCTCCCAACTGACGCTGCTGGCCTGGGGTTCATGCTTTAAGATTCACTGATTTAAGCAGAAGCTCTGCCCCAGGACCATGTGGGACAGGTTCAACCTCCGAAGAAGTCAGCACATAAACTGATTCGCTCTCTTCTTAACCTCTTCTTTGTTTCTCCCATATCCTTCTCCTGTCCCCCTCTGTACACAAAAGGTCATGTGCAACCAGCCTCACTCCAAGGATGCTCCTTCTAGTGGAACATCTCAGATTGCTAATAAGGGTCAAAGTCCCAGTGTCTTCCCCACAGAGACCTGCCCTCCCTCCTAATCTGTCTCGTTTCTGTCAGTTATCTCAATTTCACTGAGTCCAGTCCAGAATGCCCCAAATCCTCTTTTATAAATTAGCATTTTATGTTTTAAAAAATTGTGAGTGGCAGGGAGTCTTTTAGTAGGGGACATTTTTATACCTGTGTGGAGAACTGACATGCAAATGACAGCCAGCTGCCACTAGGTCCTCAGCTTCATAAAGGGAAAGAAAGAGAGTTCCCAAAGGAAGTACATGTCCCAAGTTATAGAATTTATGAATGCTTAATGGAAAAATGGAAAACCTTCTGGAAATTGTATGCAAGAGTTGTTATGTGAAATAAATCATTTCCAAGCAGAGCCCCTGTAGGTGTTTGCAGTGAAAAGTATGCTTCGATCTCTCACCAATGCTTTGAGGAGGAGAGGATGCTCACTCTTAGAAATAGGTGATGGGGCAGAATGTGGAATGAGGAACAGCTCTTAGCTCATTCAGATGGAGCCATGAGGATGTGTGTGTGTCTTTCCAGGACCACGAAACCTCCTTCCCTAGGGCGCTCTCAGCTCAGAGACTCTCCCCACGGTGGTGCTTTCTAGATGGTGAGTGTTTCTGTATTTTCGGAGGGGTAGGGGTTCGGGAAGCCTCAGGGCAAAGCATTGATGGCTTGAGTGGACTCTAATTTTCCGAAAGATTGTTCAGGAACCTTCCACGTGATTGGTACTTGCATCTCAAACAATGTGAACTTTCTGATATTGCAGCACACTTTTCTGAAGTTATCTCCCTCATAGCAAGTCAGTTAACTCTGGCCAAACTTCTCAGCATCAAATTGCTCAAGCTAACACGTCCCTTCCTGTGCCTTCTTTTCCAAAAACGTGTTGAGTGCCTGTCTTCAATTCAGGCTAGTAGATGGATTTCATCAGCAGGGGGAATAGGTACTAATTTGCATGCTATTTGCATATTATTGAACTTCCATATTATTTTCAGTAAGCCATCATCTCAGAATGAGTTCCAAATTTTTGTGAAAGGGTGGGCATTTTCAGTTGCATTCACATCTGCTTTGCTGAGCATGACATGTTGAATACATAGTAGGTCAGTCATTTTCTGATTGGTTAATGTGGTTAATGAGTCCATTTTCCATCCATCCCTCTAAAGGCTGTCTAATCCCACTTTTCTGTGCAGTTACCCATTTTACAGTACATTTCTGCTTAGATACTCCCAGTGGGTCTACTCCCCAGTATCTCTCATCTCTGCGGACATTGGGGTTTCGTTGTATGCCTCTCTTTTGTTTAGCTCTGTGTACATCTAAAAGGTTATAAATGTGGACAAGAGAATGATGGGCTGTGTGAGGGTGTGAACATTATATGAAGATGAGCACCCATATCTGTATCAAATCTCATCCACACACATTATGACATCGGTTTTCATTAATGACTTGTCAGCTGCCTCTGAAGATATTTGACATTGCTTTCACTCGAAGTCCTTTATTCCCTCGTGATGAGAAACATAGTCATTTGTTTTTCCTGAATCCACAGAGGAACAACTTATATTTAAGAAAATTATGGGAATGTATATAAGTTGTTCTATATGTAGTCTATTTTGTATATAGTCTTAGATAAAATTCTGAGTGGTTAATGGTGTTAACCTAGATACTACATTTACTCTAGAAATAGCTGTGTTTAAAATGTTTAAAAATGGCAGTCATAGTTAAAATTACCAAGTAGGTTAAGTCCTTCTCAGGCAGGTATTCCCGCCTCTTGGTTTTAGAGGGTAAGGACCATGATTATCTTGCTTCTTAGCTTATTTCGTTTGGAGAGAAGCTACTTGTTAAATATGTATGATTTTTGAACTATTATTTGCATTTTGAGTTTTTCCCTCTAGTACTATGTACTTTGTAGAAAATCTATTTATAATATTTGGACTCTGTTAGATAGATTTAAGTGAGGAGGAACATAATTCTTTTGAATATTAGGAATAATCAGATTAATTTCTAGAAGCCCAGAGTTTATCATTAAGTATTTTTTCCCTTCAAATTACAAACACAGCCCAATCCTTTATAGGAATGCTTAAATAATTTCTATTTTTTCTGTTTTAGCTTTCTTCAGACATGACTCAGGGACTCAGTTTTAAACTGAAATGATTCGTTTAATACCAGAAGTGGTCCCTAACTCTGCAAATATAAGCTCTTTTTTTCTAAAATGAGAATCGTTTCCTCAGAAATCAGGCAACCTACAGATTTTTTTTTTTTTAGCTTTGTCTACTTGATAAATACATATCTAGTTTCAGCTCTGTTGAGGGTTCTGTGCCCATATCTCGAGATATAAAAGAAGAAATGAAACACGTCTTTAAAGAGGCAGATATCTTCATCTGAGAGTTCTCAGTGAAGAGAGTTTTATAAGAAGTGTAAACAGATTACAAATGTACATGGATGTGGGAGAAACTGATTCTATCTGGGGCAGGGAAGAAGGGGCTGAGGAAGGGTTCACAGAAGAGGGGCATTCAAGCTGGTTTTTAAGACATGATTCTTTTTTTAAGTTTTTACTGAAATATATTTGATTCACAATCTTGTTTCAGGTGATTCAGATATATATACACACACACATATATATATGTATATATCTCAGATATATGTATATTCCTTTTCAGATTCTTTTCTATCATAGGTTACTACAAGATATTGAGTATAGTTCCCTGTGCTATACAGTAGGTTGTTGCTGATTGTCTATATTTTATATTTAGTAGTGTGTATAATTTTAATCCCAAGCTTATGAGTTAAATGATTTAGATAGTCATGTGTAATGGGGAGGGCCTTTAAAAAATTTTTTTTTGGTTGAGCCATGGGTCATGTGGGATCCTAGTTCCCCAACCAGGGATTGAACCTGTGTCCCCTGCATTGGGAGCTCAGTCTTAACCATGGAACCTTCAGGGAAGTCCTGGGGAAGGGATTTCTAAGCAGTGGAACAGCAGCAACAGAGGCATGAAGTCCTGAATTTTTCTAAGTAGATTTAGGGACTGGCCAGTTATCCAGCAAGACTGGAGTGTCATGGTGGGAGAGAAGCTTGTAAATTTGGTGCCATAACACAGGACTCTCTGAATGCCATATACTTTTTTTTCCCCCCCTAGCTACTTCTGCTGATCGCTTTTATCGAATAGACAGATCTCAGGTAAGACTTCTTGAACCTATTTGTGAAAGTGAAAAATTCCCAAGTAACTATACTAATCTTACACATTCCCCCCCAACAAAAACACTGAAATGTGGACAGTTCTGGAATGATACTCATAGTCTCAGCCATGAGCTTGTTACTTGTCCTCGCATGTTTGTGATTTGTGAACTCAAGGTGATATGGTTTGACCTTGAAAATGAGTACAGAAGATAGTAGGCTTGTCGATGTCATCACCAGCCTGCACTCCAAGTTTTTATTCACACTACTCTTTTACTGCTTCCTTGCCAAATTTTATGCCTTTTTAACTTTATTTCTGATTGGCAAATTTGCAACCTCAAATGTACATGTAGGCTACTTAGTTTCAACTCACCACTTTCCAGAGTCTGGTAGTGAGAAAACAAAATGCTTATGCCCAATGATGGTAAGTGGTCCCACTGTCCAAATTCTCATGTAAAAGAAGGTATAGAATGGAATCCATTGATAACACCAGTTATTAGCCATGCCACTTGGCTTTGACCAGATCCTGAGGGTATAAGTCCAGGTCATTGTATGCACATGCTGGACCAGGTTGCATCTAGCGTGGCAGTACTTGGATAGTATTTGGTAAAAAGAGGCAAGGCCTATAACTGACAAGATCCTGGTTAAAGAGTCCCAAACCAAGGATTCCACTCTCCCCTTCCTCAGCCTCTTGCTACCATGTTCCTTCAGGGAGGAATGCCACTGGTCAGCCCTCTGAAAATATAATATGCTGTGGTCATTTGCTATGGCATAAAATTTCAGTATTCCTCAGGACCAAATTGCTTTGTTTACTTATTCTTTAAATGATGGATGTGAGCATCCTATCAGTCATCTGACAGATTTCTTTTCCTTCCTTAGGAACATTTGCACTTTGTAATGGAGATTTCTCAAGATGAGATTTTTATTCTGGACCCAGATATGGTGTTGTCACAGCAGGCGGGGACACCCCCAGGAATGCCTGACCTGGTGGTGGAGCAAGCCTCAGGGTAAGTGGGCTTATTCCTTGTGGTGAGACTGGCTGCAGGGTGACATCTATGTCTGGTTTGGTCTTGTGCTTGGTAAATTTAATAAAATCAAACTATTTGGATGTACAGGTTTTCTTGTGTTTCCTGAGGTTGCATTGTAAGTCGGTCTATGAATGTCTGAGTAGAATCACTCTTTCCCACTCAGATCTGTATCATGTGTTCCCACCATACCAACAATTCCTACCAAACTAGAAGTCACTAGTAATTGTGTCTGTGCATATACCTCTGGAGACGCTAGTAGTAAAGAACCCGTCTGCCCATGCAGGAGACTTAGGAGATCTGAGTTCCATCCCTGGCTTGGGAAGATCCCCTGGAGGAGGGCATGGCAACCCACTCCAGTATTCTTGCCTGAGGAATCCTGTGGTCAGAGGAACCTGGTGGGCTATAGTCCATGGGGTTGTGAAGAGTCAGACAAGACTGAAGTGACTTCCCATAGCACACAGCCCATGTACGTCTGGAATGCCTAGATTATCACATTGAAAAATGACACAGGTGGTTTGACTTTTTTTTTTCCTTCCTCTTCTTCCTCTCCTCCTCCTCTTCCTAATCCTTCTCCTTTTTTTTTTTCTGTATCCAGGCAGCCTGATATATATATATATATATATATCATATAACAATAACTATGAAATATCAAGAACTTATTAAGAGCCACATACTATGCTAAATGCTTATTTTGTATCCCTACTATTATGTGCTCTATGCTTATTTCCTCATCAGTAAAATGGAAATGATAATACCTACTCAGAAAATTGTTTTAAAATTAAACGAATTGAGGGATTTCCCTGGTGGTCCAGTGGTTAAGAATCTGCTTTGCAATGCAGAGGATATAGGTTCGATCCCTGGTCAAGGAACGAAGATCGACGTGCCACAGTGCAACTAAGCCTGTGCTCTGCAACCAAGATACAAAACAGCCAAAGAGATAAGTTAATTTAAAAATAAACAAATGAGTTAATACATGTAAAATTAAGGCTGTCTGTGGCACTTGGTGGACACTCATTAAATATTATATTATTGGAGTCATCATCATTTCACAATGACCCTGTAAATTTGGTACTATTACTGTCTTAAATCCATGTGAGCAAAATGAGGTTTAGAAAGTTTTTGCAACTTGGCCACTATTGCGCAGAAAGTAAAGGGGGAAAAAATTTGAGATTTAGTCCCAGCTTTTCTGAGGCTAGAGCCCATGCATGTTTTAACCACCATACTGAACCAACATATGAATATTTGTAGATTATTTTAAAACTTCAGAAATATTTCTTTAGAGTTTTCTATGTGGCAGGTTAAGAAACAGCAGTGCACAAGTGAAAACACGGAAACCTTTGCCCTCGTGAAGCTTAATGGTTCATTTTAGAGGTTTACCGGTACACAGAAGGTAAATAGTTAAAATAAGGATTTCCCCAGGAAGCAGACACACATGGACTCAAATGGCATGTGCTAATGTGTACACATACTTGTACAGTGTTAACAGGCATGTGCACTTGAGGTAAAACCCTCATGCCTGTTCATCCCTGTTCCCTAATTTGACCGTGGCTGCTATTTCTGGGTATCTCCCAGTCTACCAGGCCAGCTGATATCAGGGGTACATATTGAGTCTCTGGGGAGCCAGGAAAAGATAGAAGTGGTGGCTGGAACAGATAGATGGCTGTGTTTAGGAACCAGAGCCAGTAATCCCAGAACTGTTGTGTCGTGAAGGGACAGCTGACTGGCACAAAGGATGGCCTGATGTAACCTGGAGAGTCCCTGCAGGGCATTGGGAAGGCCATGTGTGATGTCACACCTGCAACCTGTGGTTCTGCTGGACTCTAGGTGTTCTCCCCTCGACGAGGTCTGGTTTGCAGTGTTCAGTCTGATGAAGTCTGAGCCTATTCGGCCAAGCTCTCCCTGGGCTATTAGCACTCCTCCCAGTCACTATTAGCACTGGTTCCAAAGATAAAGTAACCTGCAAATCCACAAGAACGTGAATCAATTCCTTTCTTATTTCTTTTTTGTTGCCCCCTCTGGAAATTAACTAGCAACAGGGATACGATGAAAGAGAATGGCCTTCATTTCTATAAGACATCAGTCACCATTACTTTTTTTTTTTTTCACATGGGCCTTTGGTTATAAAGTCTTCATTGAATTTGTTACAATATGACTTCTGGTGTTTTGGGTTTTTTTTTAATGTTTTGTTTTCTTGGGTTACAAGGCATATAAGATCTTAGCTCTCCAACCAGGACCTGAACCTGCACCCCTGCATTGGAAAGTGAAGTTTTAACCACTGGACCACCAGGAAAGTCCCCTGCCATTACTTCTTATCTGTGTCATATTTAAAATTCAGTTCAGTTCAGTTCAGTTGCTCAGTCGTGTCCGACTCTTCGCGACCCCATGAATTGCAGCACACTTGTCCATCACCAACTCCTGGAGTTCACCCAGGCTCACGTCCATTGAGTCCATGATGCCATCCAGCCATCTCATCCTCTGTTGTCCCTTCTCCTCCTGCCCCCAATCCCTCCCAGCATCAGAGTCTTTTCCAATGAGTCAACTCTTTGCATGAGGTGGCCAAAGTACTGGAGTTTCAGCTTTAGCATCATTCCTTCCAAAGAAATCCCAGGCCTGATCTCCTTCAGAATGGACTGGTTGGATCTCCTTGCAGTCCAAGGGACTCTCAAGAGTCTTCTCCAACACCACAGTTTAAAATTACTTAATCTCAAAATTCAGTTTTCTCATCTATAAAGAGGGCAGCAGTGTCCAAAGAGAGCCTGACTGCTGCAAAAATTAAGTGAACTAAAAAATGTGCCAAGTGGCTTCAGTCATGTCTGATTCTTTGCGACCCCATGGACTGTAGCCCACAAGGCTCCACTGTCCTTGGGAATCTCCAGGCAAAAATACTGGAGTGGGTTGCCATTTCCTTCTCCAGGGGATCTTCCCAACCCAGGGATCAAGTCTGTGTTACCTGGGAAGCCCAAGTAAATGTGAAATGCTTATAAATACCCCATAAAGATTAATTGTTCTCCTCTCATTTGGAGACAAAACTCATCCTGAGAAAGGGCAGAGTGAGTCCCATGCCTGACTTGGAGTGTCTGGTGTCCTTCTTTCTCCCAGAATGACAGACTGGTGGAACCCTGCTCTCCGGAAACGCATGCTGAGTGACAGTGGGCTGGGGATGATAAGCCCGCATTATGAAGACTCAGGTCTTGGAGATTTNGAGTGTCTGGTGTCCTTCTTTCTCCCAGAATGACAGACTGGTGGAACCCTGCTCTCCGGAAACGCATGCTGAGTGACAGTGGGCTGGGGATGATAAGCCCGCATTATGAAGACTCAGGTCTTGGAGATTTCAGCCACTCCCGAGTGCTACAGTAAGAGCATTCTCTGTCTTGTCGTTGTGTCAGTGGGCTTGTTGGGGGGGAGGGGATTCCGTGGGGCACTCACCGAAGGGAAGGATTCGCTTCTCAGTGGTGCTCTAGCTCTCTTCTGATTGTATCACCCTGTGGTTTGACATTTTCTTCACCACGCACTCTTTTATCCACGTCAAGCTTGGATGGAGCCTCACTTTCCATTTCTCATGCTGCTGAGCCTCAGTGAGACCTTGCACATGGACCTGTCAGTACTTTGAACCTCAGTAGTGTTAGCTTCCCCAGAAGTGATCCTAGGGTTTACCAGAGGCCCCTGTGTTTGCCATATCGCAAGGACATGCCTGAGTGTGACATGAATAGTCTGGAAATGATGTAAAGCGTTTTATTTGTGTGAACGTTGGGATGGACTGTTCGCAGTCAGCTTCGTGAACCTCCAGTTCTGAGCCTCTGGCTATGCTGTGTGATAACGGCCAGGTGGTTTCGGGGGCTCANGAGCATCTTTCTTTTAAGCCACATCTGCTGTGGCTCCTGAGAAGGACTTAAGTCTTCAGAGGAGAGGCAGAAGGACATTTGCAGGGGTGGATGCCCCTCAGTTTGGGGGGGCTTTTTGGTTTGTTTGTTTTTTCCAACATTTATTTGTTTGGCAGCATCGGGTCTTATTGTGGCTCACGGGATCTCTGTCGCGGTGCTGGGACTTAATTGCCCCGTGGCATGTAGGATCTTAGTTCCCTGACCAGGGACCAACCTGTCCCTGGTACCCTTACCCTTCTCACGTGGCTAAGAAGTCACATATGCTGCAATCAGAAGAGTTTTTCCTCTTCCTCTCTCAGGTATCAAGGAAGATTTTCCAAGCCTATTTCATTGCCTCCTTCAGCCCTGCTTTAAAACGACAAGCTTGTCTGGCATTTTAAGTAGATGAAGAATCTCTCCATTAAACTGAAGTGGCGGGCAGGGCAGCAGGAATGAGATACATCCATCCTTCAGAAGTGTTTTGTCATTAAATCCTCACACCCACCCAATGCGACAGACACTACCATCATCCCCACTTACAAGCTAGAATAGGAAATTCACTGAGTTCTTAACAACTTGTGTGCTCTTCTGTAAGTGTGCTATGCTTCAGCAAAATTTGTTTAAGAAAATGAGGCCATTTCAGCCCCAAGAAGTGAAGTCACGGCCCCCCCAAGGTCACCTAACTGGTATTAACCCTGATGTGAGGGTTCGGCCATCACCTCCATGTCATTGTAGAGTCCACCCTGCACATTTCATGGTCAATAGTTCACATAAGTACCTGTATTTGCAAGCTCTTACACAGCTAATCCTTCATTTTGTCACTTCTTCATTATCTAAGAAATGTCTCTTCTTTCAAGGGGTTCAGAGTCTAGTAGGGGCAGACAGACTTTTTTTTTTAAGTCAATAAAGTGTTACAGGGTTCTAAGATATAATCTCTTTATGGAAGGGGCGCGTCAAAAAGGAAGTGGCCAGGCTAGAAGAGAATGACCTCACGGAAGAGGTTACTTGGAGTGTTGAAAGGTGAATAAGAGGGTCAGGGGGTAGCAAGGTCAAGGCTCCCATGGTTGGTCTGCTCGGGCCGCCATAACAAAGGGCTGCAGACCGACTGGCTTTAGGCAACAAGAATGTATTGTCTCGTGGTTCTGGAGAAAGGAGGTCCAAGGTCACGGTGCCAGCAGAAGTGGTCTCTGGGGAGACCTGTCTCCTGGAGTTGCATATGGCTGCCTTCTTTGCTGTGACCTCACATGGCCTGTCCTTTGTGAGTGCGCAGAGAGCGCGAAGTCCTCTTCTAAGGACATCAGTTCAGTTCACTTCAGTCCCTCAGTCGTGTCCCACTCTTTGCGACCCTATGGACTGCAGCACACCAGGCTTCCCTGTCCTTCCTATGCCTAAGGNGGGGTTGCAAAGAGTTGGACACGACTGAGCAACTGAACTGAACTGATTGGACTCCAGGCCAGACACCTTGTTGCAGGCAGGGGAACTCCTTTCAGCGACCGAGAGTTGGCTCTTGTCTAACAGTTGGAAATGATTTGTCCAAAGACTCATACATGTTGACAAAGCAAGAAACTCTATTGGGAAGGGGTGCCCAGGCAGAGAGCAACAGGATAAGGGAAACCAGGAGAACTGCTCTGCCACATGGCTCTCAGTCTCAGGTTTTATGGTGATGGGACTAGTTTTGGGGTTGCCTCTGGCCAATCATTCTGATTCAGAGCCCTTCCTGGTGGCTTGCGCATCGTTCAGTCAAGGTGGATTCCAGCAAGAAGAATTCTAGGATGTTGGTAGGACATATGGTCTGGTGTCTTCTCTCTCCTTTTGACCTTTCAGTTGGTGGTGGCTTGTTAATTCCATGTTCCTTACCAGGACCTCCTGTTGTAAGATTATTCAGGCAAATAGTGACTGTGGTACCCTGGCAAGGGTGGGTGGTTTTGGTCAGTGGTTTCCCCTAACAACCCTATCTCAGATAGTATATAAAAGTTCATTGTAATTCAGGAGATCAGGCTAATTTCCAGTTCTATTCAAGGCCCTAATCGAATGGGGACAGTGGCATTGTAGCTATGCAGTCTTACCTTTTTTTATAAAATAATAAGGTTATTGAGATGCTCAGAAGCCTAGGGTTAACTGAGGAGGCAGGACAACGCATTGTTTATAAGACCAGAAGCAATTTCAATATGACAAAGGGGAGGAAAATGAGAAATCAGAAGCTAATTATTTTGGTGGTAAAGGTTCTACTCAGACACCCCAAGGGCAAAAGGTGACTTCATTTTAATTGCTTCTCTGTACTACCTCTTATTCTATTGTGTGAAGAATGGAAAGGAAAAAGTGAATTTCTATGGATTTTCCTTTTTAATTAAACCATGTTGTTAGTTTCTGATAGCGTTTTGATTGCTTACAATTCAGGCTGGTTTTTCATTTCTTTTGTATATGGAATTAAGGTTTGTGAACCAGACTGAGTCAGCCACCCACTGACAGTTTAAAAAGTGGCCATCTAGCTTCAGGCAGATTTATTTGAAAATTAGTTTAAATTAGTCATAGAATAGAAATTAAGCCTAGACAAACCAGATGTGTGTTTTGGTTATTCATCTACAGGCTGTTTGCAAAAAGTGGAGCGTGATCTCAATCTAGTTTCCTATGCCCTGTTTTTCTGTGTATAGTATGTTAGTGTATCAATACATATCATGATATGTGAGATTATTTCTAAGACAGCAAATATTCTTTCCAAGAATCACAAGTAAATGTACCACTTTATGTAAGAGCCCAGTTCTTCAAATCAACTCTTTTTTATTTGGATTTATTATCCTTTTAGGAATTTCTTTTCATTATTGTATTGATCTTCAGTTGGCAGCTACTAGTTTTCCTGAATATTTATACAACTTAATTCTTAAATGGGCTTCCCAGGTGGCAAGTGGTAAAGAACCTGCCTGACAATGCAAGAGACATGAGACATGGTTCAATCCCTGGGTTGGGAATACTGGCTGGAGATGGAAATGGCAACCCACTCCAGTATTCTTGCATCAAGAATCCCATGGACAGAGGAGCCTGGAGGGCTGCAGTCCATAGGTCACAAAGTTGGACACAAACGAAGCAACTTAGCACACACACTGAGGTCTTAAGTGCACTAGACCAACTGACTCTTTTACATTTATTTTTGTCCTTCTCTCGAGTGAATTAGAAAACAAAACAGCTTTGGAACCTATAGGTTCCAGTCTTTCCAGCTGAATCTCCAGATACTGTGTAACAGAGCCAAGTTGTTTTCATGGACTCTGTTTGAATCTCTGACTCACAGAATGTATGACAAAATAAAATGGTTGCTTTAAATCATTTGAGTACTTTTGAGAGAGAGAGAGTGAAGTAACTCAGTCGTGTCCGACTCTTTGTGACCCCATAGGCTGTAGCCTACCAGGCTCTTCCATCCATGGAATTTTCCAAGCAAGAGTACTGGAGTGGGTTGCCATTTCCTTCTCCAGGGGATCTTCCCCACCCAGTGATGGAACCCGGGTCTCCCATATTGCAGGCAGATGCTTTACCATCTGAGCCATGAGGGAAGTACTTTACCTTACCCAAACTGTCTATTAATTCAGAAAACGTGTACATGTGTTTATTAATTTCTTAGGAAGAACATCTCTTTATTTACTTCAGAGATCATTTTTGATACAAATGGGTATAATTGTAGTTATTCCATAACCATATATAATTTTATGTACATATGTATCATAAGGTCAGTAATAGCTAGTATTGATGCTTCCTGTGTGCTTTGCTAAATTATCCTTAACTGTTTCAATACCTTTTAAATTTCACATTGCTTAACAGGTGAGTAAACCGGAAGCTCAGAGAGTTTAAAATATTCATCTTAAGTCACTCAAGGTAACAAATGTGGAGATTGCTGTTCGAATGAGGTTTTCTTGACTTCTGACTTCATGCTTTTACTCCATACCGCATTGTCTTCCTGAAGGGCCAATGCAAAGGCAGGGTGCCCACAGCCCCAGGGCCCAAAAAGGATTTACTTTGGTCTCTATCTTTTTTAGCATTTGTAAAGTGAAAAATTCTACAATCTAGGAGGGCTATGTATGCACATTAAATATGCACAGCTGCAAATTTACCCACAAGTAAATATATTTGAGAATTAATTTTAAAGCAGTTTTTCCTTTAAAAAACAGACTGAAACAAAAATTAGAGATGGGCTTTTATTTTATTAAATATGTATTAACTATGCTCCAGTCTAAATAGATACAAACATTATATGAAAAATCCTAATGTGCCAACAATGCTGAAATATGTTATTGTTTTATGTTATTACTTGCATAAGTCTTTCTATCCATAACACAGTACCATATCATAAAAATATATATTGTTTTATGGGGTTTTTTTGGTTTTGTGTTATCTTTTTATCATTACCTGTAATGAACAGTGCATACACTTTTAGAGCTTGCCACTTCATACAACATTGAATTTTTAAAAGTTACTCATATTGATGTTACTGAATGCAAGTTTGTGTGCCAAATGCACTAGTGAGGCCATAAAAACCTGAAACATCAGTTTGGAGCAGAGATAAGTTTATTGCAGGGCCAAACATGGAGAATGGGTACCTCGTGCCCTCCAAACTTCCAGAGCAGTTTTATCAGAGCATTTTTAAAGGCAGGGTGGGTCCACAAGGTATGTGATCAGCTCATATTCAGTTCTCTGGTTGATGATGATTGATTCTTAGGCACCAGAAAGTCTAAGAGCTACACCCTCATGATCATCAAGTAGTTAATTTCATCCATTTGGTGGTGGTTTTAGCATCTGAAAATCTCTGGAAATATTTCAGATACTGTTATCTAGTTACTTCAGAGGAGCTACAGCAGAGGATATGGGGGAGGGGGACCTGTCCTGGGAAGGCCTCATAAGATTCTGCTCAGTATGTGATATATGTAGATTTTAAGTCATTTTATTTGGTATAGAATATTGTGTTATACAAATATGCCATAATTTATTCCTCCATTTAAATGTCGATTTCTAATATTTTATTTAAAAATACAGTGAACATTCTGCAGTATGTGTCTATTGCAGGATAGACATGCAGATTCAGCTTTGCTCAATATTGCACAATTTACTTTCCTTTGGGGAACATTTAAAAAGCAGTATGTGAAGGAACTTGAAAAATTAGCATAATATTGTAGGCACAATTGACATCTGTTGCTTTTGGCTTTAAAGTCCCAGTCAACTTGGAGATACTAAAAGTTCAATTTTAACATCTTGTTCACTGTGTTAAATAACCCACCCTGTAAAGAAATGAAAAGGGAAATTTTAAATTCTCGGAACCGGAAATACTGTTTGTCAGAATTTGCAGTAAATGGTAGAAGTAGTATTCATAGCATGATTTATGACTATAAATCATTTATCAACAGAAAAATGATTGCATACAAATAAAGCATTCAATTTGATAAACTGGAGAAAGAGTCCCAGAGTAGAGGACAAAGAAACAAGAGGGAAGAGAAATAATAGAGATAGAAATCAGTGACAAGGAGAACAAAACAGACAAAATAAATGATTAACTGATAATAAAAATTCTAAAAATTGGTTCTTTCACAGAATTCTAAGAAGATTAAAATATAAGAGGCAAACAAAAATGCACAGTGCTTCCCCAACGCATTCTTCCTCCTGCTCGGGTGATTCTTTCCCCTCTAGACTCTAATTGCTCCAGCCAACCTCTTCTCCACCCAGGGAGAGGAGCAAGGCTCCATCTCAGAGTTTTAACTTTCACTTCTAAGATGCATCAAGCTCTATCCCTCTTCAGGGAGTGCAAACAGAATAAACACATAGAATGAATTAGATTTCTGTTCTTCCTGGAACTGATTACATTTGTATTAAAATTCCATTTTAGATACATTGCAATTTTTAAAGAAAGATTTATAGTCATCTGTTAGTATCTGCAGGGAATTGGTTTTAGGACCAAAATCAAATGAATCATTGAGTCCCATAGTCAGCTCTCTGTATTTGCAGATCAGCATCTTGGATTCAACCAGCTATGGATTGTGAACAGAGTATATGGTCTGTGATTGATTGACTCAGGATTTGGAAATCATAGATAGACAGACATATGTCTGTCTGTCTGTAATAGCTTCATCCCTCTCTTGTTTTCAGCTATTTCCTTTAACCCCCCCCCTTTTTTTTTAACGTTCAGTTCAGTTGCTCAGTCATGTCCAACTCTTTGCAACCCCATGAATTGCAGCACGCCAGGCCTCCCTGTCCATCATCAACTCCCGGAGTTCACTCAAACTCATGTCCATCAAGTTGGTGATGCCATCCAGCCATCTCATCCTCTGTCGTCCCCTTCTCCTCCTGCCCCCAATCCCTCCCAGCATCAGGGTCTTTTCCAATGAGTCAACTCTTCGCATGAGGTGGCCAAAGTACTGGAGTTTCAGCTTTAGCATCCTTCTTTCCAAAGAAATCCCAAGGCTGATCTCCTTCAGAATGGACTGGTTGGATCTTCTTGCA
>SJYV01049607.1:573522-613666 GCA_006410875.1 Neotragus pygmaeus
ACTGGAGTTTCAGCTTTAGCATCATTCCTTCCAAAGAACACCCAGGGCTGATCTCCTTTAGAAGGACTGGTTGGATCTCCTTGCAGTCCAAGGGACTCTCAAGAGTCTTCTCCAACACCACAGTTCAAAAGCATCTTTAGGTAATAATATATGTAAACACTCCATGTGTGTGTGTGTGTGTGTGTGTGTGTGTGTGTGTGTGTTTTGTCTGCTTACACAGGTCCTCTAGAGGAGACAATTCCAAAAAAGGCTATACAACACATATAGGATCTTGAAATCCTATGAACACAGTAAAAAAACAAAACAAAACAATTTTTATAAACCAATGTTTATAATAAATTGATGAGAAATAATTGACTCACATTGTTACTGCTATGACCTTAATGGATTTGTCTTTAAAGATGTTTGAAAATGTTTTTCTCTTTGAAAAATGTTTTCAGTGTCTTAAGAAAGTGCTAGTAAAATAGCGTGTTTCTGGAAACACATTTGCCGTCATCATTAATTGAACCACAACAATTCATAGCAAGATTATATTTTGACAGAAGATTCATAAGGAAGTAATTAAAAATTTAGCAGACAGAATCTGTTTGATTCCTAAGGAAGACTTTTCCTGACTTGAGGATATATGAGATTAAAGAAAACATAGGCACTGAGTGGAAACTCTTACATGATCTTTTCAAGTTATCTTTGAGAAAGGCCAGACTTACCGCTGGATTGAATAGGTAAAGGGAAAACAGGTAAAGGGACCGGAAGATATTATTTAGCTTATGAATAAAAGTAGTATTTTCTAGGTCTTTTATTCTTTGGTTTATGTGAAACCCCCCAAAATTGACTGAAGGAGATTCACTTTTTCTTAGTGTCCCCAAGTCCTGAGCCTGGAAGAGCTACGGTGAAGGTCACAGAGGGAGAGATAAAAGACACTGAGAGACAGTGTAGGGAACCACCCAAAGGCAGACATTCAGTCGAGACATCCACGTGCCCAGGTGTCTGTGACCGAGGTAGGAATGCTGGGTTTTTATGATCAGTAGAGCGTTTCTGTCTCTATCAGGAGACAGTGTTATCAAAATTTGAATGATAAGCCATCTGGTCTGATTTATGATTTGGGTTTTTGGCTTTGGAATTTAAATGGATTCCATTGGATTGATTGGAATCTAAAAAATGGGTTGGGCCATTCAGTTAGTAATTTATTTTTTGGGAAAATACATATTCAGCGCCTTCTAGGTAGGAGCTGTATGTGTGTGTGTGTGTGTGTGTGTGTATACATATATATATATATACACACACACTTAGGCATTGATGATGTAGAAGTAAATGATAAATTATCATCTTTAAAGAACTTATATTCTAGGGGAAAATATGTTTATATATTTAGAGGAAATACTCAACAAACAATTATCATAGTTCCCTATGACAAATGTTATAACGGATATATGCATAGAGTGTTCTGGAAATTAAAGGAAAAAGAATTTGCTTCTCCCTCTAGATTTCACTTTTCTATTTTTATGTCAAAAGGATGAATATTTAAAGATTTAATGAAAATGTAAGCCTCTAAGGAAAAAGGAGGCTTTTTAAAGTGCTCTCTGCTTATTTTCTTCATCTTTTGCCTGTGATCAGATAAGTATCTGCTTTTCATCATTCAGTTCAGTCGCTCAGTTGTGTCTGACTCTTTGCAACCCCATGAATCGCCTCCCTGTCCATCACCGACTCCCGGAGTTCACCCAAACTCATGTGCATTGAGTCATTGATGCCATCCAGCCATCTCATCCTCTGTTGTCCCCTTCTCCTCCTGCCCCCAATCCTTCCCAGCATCAGAGTCTTTTCCAATGAGTCNGCAAGAACACTGAAGCGGGTTGCCATTTCCTTCTCCAGGGGATCTTCCTGACCCAGGGATTGAACCCAGGTCTCCTGCATTACAGGCAAATTTTTTTTACCATCTGAGTCAACAGAGAAGCCCTCATCACCAGAAATGCCTGTCAAATAATTGAATATTCCATGACAGTTTCCCATCACTCTACCTAAAGTGTCCTTAAGGAAGTTTGTGCAACTGGCAAATTATTTAGGGATAGCCTAATCACTTGATAATACTTTTAAAAGTTGGTCTTTTTAGTGTAGTCTAGAATTCTGAACCACCCTATCAAGAAGATAGACCCCAAACTTCACCTTTTCCCAAAACTCAGAAGTTCTGGTCTGAGCATAGGAGTAATAGTTGCATGCCTGCCTTGTCTTCAGCTATTTACTTTACCCAATTTCTTCTTGGAATATTCAGTGATGGCCTGATTCTAACAAAAAGGATAATTGTGCTTGCTGTCAAAGCTCCAGGTTCTCAACAGGAAGACAGACTATTGGGCAGCGATTTTGGTGTGGAAATATCCTTCAAGCATCAAAATCAGATAAGAGGGAGAAAATTAATCCTCTTAGTGGGAGGCAGGTTTTGCTGGAATCTATCTCAGAGATGAGATCAGTGCTGTCAGGATAGAGACAGTCTCTTGTGTCTGCTTCACGAAGATAGTTGGGTCCCATCCCTACTTGCCTTTGATGACTCTAAATCTTGCTCTCCCTGGCTAATCACTCAAGCTGGAAAAAGTTCTGTTTGGCTGACACGTATCTTCCTTTCTTCTTCTTTTTCTCCTAACTTACCTCCAGTCATTATCCTCTCTTGCCAAGCACATAATAATCCTCTATCCTTTTATGTGTGCAAAATAATTAATAAGAAATTTTGCTCTGTTCTTTCTCTAGTTGCTCCTCATTTGGATCCAGGAAATTAACATACTATAGTAATAAAGGTGCACTGAATCCCTGACTCAGAGAGCTGTTGTTATTTTACAAGCTAGACAGTAAGAGGTGACTGGCAGTGGTAGGTGCTATTAATGAGCACAGCAGTAGGGTGGAGCCAGGAGAAAGAATTGTTCCTAGAAGCCTATGCATGTCTTCCATGCCATGCTCACATGGGCTGTGTCTCAGTCACATCCGACTCTTTGTGATACTATGGACTGCAGCCCACCAGGCTCCTCTGCCCAAGGAATTCCAGGCAAGAATACTGGAGTGTGGCGCCATTTCCTCTTCCAGGGGACCTTCCCTGTCTGGGGATTGATCCCACATCGCTTGTGTCTCCTGCATTAGCAGGTGGATTCTTTACCACTAGCGCCACCTGGGAAGCCATGTCATAGTCTCAATTATGTTGGTAGTCAAGTTTAGTTCTTGAGGTTGTGAATATTCTTTGGACAGAAGGGAAAAACCTGGCTTGTGGGGAACCATAAACTATCAACATGTTATGTGTGGAAGAGAATTCTTGGATTTCCAACTAAAAGAGATAAGGCAAAGCCAGAGCATTGGGAAGTACGAGAGCAGTTTGTGCAGGAAAGTACTTTCCTTGAGTTTGCTGAGAAGCAGAGATCAGTGGGAAGGGCATCTCAGGAAATTACTGAGTCTTCTTTAAAATCAAATCAGAGGATTTCTCTTTCCTTCCAACAACACAGAGTGCCATAGCGCACTAAGGAAAGCAAGTCAGAAGATGACAAGAGCCTTTGGGGACAAAATCACTTAAGCACCATTCTAAAACTGGGAAAACAACTCCCATCTCCTTCTGCACTGGAGGGGTTAGAGTGTTTTTATGGCAGTATAGGAAAGGAGATCTGTTTGTTTTCAGTGGCTGTGCCAGAAGTGGAAGAATGCACCATGATTTATCTATATCAATTTCCCATTTTCTCCTACAGCTCCTTTCTTGTTTGGGGTTGTTTGTAATGTAAATGTTACATAGAAAGTGCCCTGTTTTTGGACACGGAAGTGGGGAAGAGAGTTGTGTTTGTTTTTTTTTTTTTTTTGGATTTTGTTTCTCATGCCAGTGTCTGGAACATGAATTTCCTCTTCTGAGAACTGAGCGAGATGGGAGGAGATGTTGACAGGAAAACTTCCAGAGTATATGACAGTTATCTTCAGGAGAAGCACCAAAGCCACTCCCAACTCTACCAATTTTTTTCTTCCATTTTCTGATGCTGGATTCAGAAGTCCTTATGGCATTTCATAAAAATAATTAGCTGTGGATAAGCCTTGCTCAATCACCTTGGCCCCACAAGATAAATATTATCTATCCTGAATGTTGTGGTATGTTAGATAGTCTTTTGTATAAGTTTCTTATTTTACTGTGCTTCCCAGGTGGCTCAGTGGGTAAAGAATCCACCTGCGCTGCAGGAGATGTGAGTTCAATCCCTGAGTCAGGAAGATTTACTGGAATTGGGCATGGCAACCCACTCCAGTATTCTTGCCTGGGAAATCCCATGGACAGAGGAGCTTTGGTGGACTACAGTCTCTGGAGTCTCAAAGAGTCAGACACGACTGCAGCAATTGAGCACATTGGTTTGTGTTAATACTGAATGTAGCACTCAGATGATTTGCCCTCAGAATTGAGAGCTTCATGTTTCAGTTTATGCTTAAAAAGAAACAAGTCCACATTCAGAAAACTCCAGATGGATTGTGTCTCAACAGGAGTTGTTGGTCAGGGTTCCCAAAGTCATTAGGCTAAAGCTGGCAGCCCTTTCTAAAAGGTATTCCTTGCTAATGCTCTAGACAGCTCTCCGCAGGTATATTTCCCTTGATCAGATTTTAGAATAGCATGCCTTTTCTATCCCTTTAATCTCTTTTTAGAAACTAGGCAGGAAACTATATTGCAAAGACTGACTTATAATATGAACCATCACATCTCTTTTTCTGCGTGATTGTACAATGTCTGATGCAGAGGGTTCTTCTGTTATTTTTACATTATCTTCAAAATGTTCGAGTATTTCCTTGGAATGTTCAAATTTTACATAATAAAAAGTATGGTGGCCCAGTTTTCATGTTTAAGGAACTTGGACAGTATTAGACTCTTCCACATCATTTTTTAAAATCTGTTTTTTCTTGTATCCACTTCCCACTTTTGCCCCTTCGTCCTTGCATTTCCAACACCTTCCCTTCCCTTTGTTGCAGTTCTTAGTGATTAACGGTAGGTGGCAGTACAGTTTCAAGCTCAAAGAGCATTTAAGGGCTTCCTGACTGCAGACTGATTAAGGAGGGTACATAGGAGAAACTGAATTATACAAGCAAGTGGTAAAACAGGGGTGTTTTCAAAATACCAAATATAACTAAACACAGGAACTTATTTAAAAACACAGAGGATGTTTCAAGTACAGCTCACTTGGGGACCATCGGGTATATATTTGAATAGGAGGAAACTATCAGCATGAACAGAATTAGAAGAAATTTACATCAAAGGAGAAGAACTCACCAAACAGCCTTATTATTTGAGTCCTGGAACTTATTTCCCCACCTCCACACAAACGCTCATCTCTCTCCTTCCTCTTTCCGCACCCTCCCCTCTGTTGGTGGTGAATGTTACCTTTGAGGCTATTTGGCAGTCCCTGAATGGGTTTGTGACCACTTGAATAGAGAATGTGTTTGTCTTTCTCCCATTTCAATGCCACTCTGTGTGGCTGCTGTAACTTTCATCTCTCTCACTCTCATTCTCGCCTGTTCCCTTACTGTATGTGCTTTGTTCATTGTCTTAATAGCAATTTTCATAATTAGCAGGGAGGAAAAGAAAAGAAAAAGAGAAGCCTGTATAATTGATGGAGATTCTCAGTGCTAAGGGGTTTCTGGTTCTATTTTACCTTGTTGAAGATGCTTGGGGCTGGAGTGATGGTGGTGAAGATGTCACCTATATCCGTGATTTCACTGTTGCTCCCTCAAGCCCTGAAGATGATGTCATGGGCTGCTCATAGCAATCCTTAGGCAATGCACATCCTCAAGGGAAGCTCAAGGGAGAATGCTGTTGCCCAGAGATGATTACGTACAGTCATGCTTTGAGACCATATTAAATCATCCCTTGGCCGGCTTGATTTAAATTGAGTGTTCTTCGTTCATCCACAGTTGCAGGAAATAAATTCAATTTGCGTAGCCTCATGACTTTAACATAAGACAGGAGAAAAATAAAGATGGTGTTTCTGCAGCAGTGGTGTGTGGACCCTTGAAATGAGCCTGGACTGGATGTCCACCTGGGAAACCAGAATCCACTCAGGCCATTTCTCAAGAGTTTGTTAACAGACAGCTAGCAATAATGGCCCAGGCAGGAGACGGGAGTTGAGCCTGGGGAGCTTTGCCCAGGCCTGAATGTTGTCTTTTTAAAAAATTGGAATACAATTGCTGTACAGTGCTGTGTTCGTTTCTGCTGTACAGCAAGGTGCACCAGCCACGAGCACATGTATATCTCCTCTTCCTTGCATGTCCTTCCCATTTAAGTTGCCACAGGGCACGGAGTAAGCTCCCTGTGCTATACAGTCAGTTCAGGTTAGTTATCTATTTCACACATAGTTGTGTATGTATGGGAGTCCCAATCCATCCCACCTGCTCCTTCCCTCCTTGATGCCCATGCGTTTGCTCTCTATGTCCATGTCTCTCGATATGCTTTGCAAATAAGTTCATCTGTACCATTTTTCTAGATTCCAGTTCAGTTCAATTGCTCAGTTGTGTCCGACTCATTGCAACCCGATGGACTGCAGCATGCCAGTCTTCCCTGTCCATCACCAACTCCTGGAGCTTGCTCACACTTATGTCTATCGAGTCGGTGATGCCATCCAACCATGTCATCCTCTGTCATCCCCTGCTCCTCCTACCTTCAATCTTTCCGAGCAAAAGGGTCTTTTCAAATGAGTCAGTTCTTCATATCAGGTGGCCAAAGTGTTAAAGTTTCAGCTTTAGCATCAGTTCTTCCAGTGAATATTCAGGACCAATTTCCTTTAGGATGGACTGGTTGGATCTCCTTGCAGTCCAAGGGACACTCAAGAGTCTTCTCCAGTACCACAGTTCAAAAGCATCAGTTCTTCAGCGCTCAGCTTTCTTTATAGTCCAGTTCTCACATCCATACAGTTCAGTTCAGTCCCTCAGTTGTGTCCGACTCTTTGCGACCCCATGAACTGCAGCATGCCAGGCCTCCCTGTCCATCNTGACACCACCCTTATGGCAGAAAGTGAAGAAGAACTAAAGAGCTTCTTGAAAGTGAAAGAGGAGAGTGAAAAATTTGGCTTAAAACTCAACATTCAAAAAAAGAAGATCATGGCATCTGTTCCCATCACTTCTTGGCAGATAGATAGAGAAACAATGGAAACAGGGACAAACTTTATTTTCTTGGGGCTCCAAAATCACTGCATATGGTGACTGCAGCCATGAAATTAAAAGACACTTGCTCCTTGTAAGAAAAGCTATGACCAACCTAGACAACATATTTAAAAGCAGAGATATTACTTTGCCAACAAAGTTCCATCTAGTCAAAGCTATGGTTTTTCCAGTAGTCATGTATGGATGTGAGAGTTGGACCAAAAAGACAGCTGAGTGGCACAGAATTGATGCTTTTGAACTGTGATGTTGGAGAAGACTCTTGAGAGTCCCTTAGACTGCAAGGAAATCACTCTGAGTATTCATTGGAAGGACTGATGCTGAAGCTGAAACTCCAATACTTGGCCACCTGANAAAAGACAGCTGAGTGGCACAGAATTGATGCTTTTGAACTGTGATGTTGGAGAAGACTCTTGAGAGTCCCTTAGACTGCAAGGAAATCACTCTGAGTATTCATTGGAAGGACTGATGCTGAAGCTGAAACTCCAATACTTGGCCACCTGATGGAAAGAACTGACTCATTGGAAAAGACTCTGATGCTGGGAAAGATCGAAGGCAGGAGGAAAAGGAGACAACAGAGGATGTAATGGTTAGATTGCATCACTGAATCAATGGACATGAATTTGAGCAAGTTCCAGAATTTGGTGATGGTGTCCATCACACCAAGGAATCCTGGTGTGCTGCAGTCCATGGGGTCACAAAGAGTCAGACACAACTGAATGACTGAATTGAACTGATTGACTAATGATGATGACCATCTTTTCCTGTGTTTACAGTGAAAGTTTGATGCTGAATCTTCTTTAAATGACTATAGCCAGTGACACTATCCATTCCTGGGCTTTTCTTTGATTGGAGGTATTTAATTAATGATTCAGTCTCTTTTCATAGACATATTCATATCATCTATTACTGTATGAATCAGTTTGGGTATTTTCACATCTCTGGGAAATTGTCCATTCATAAGTTAGTGTGCTTGATGGTGCCCTACAGATCTGAGTGTGTTCACATATCCTCANTCTAGAGGCCAGGAGGCTGAAGTCGAGGTGTGGGCAGGGCCTCTCTCCCTTGCAACCTGTAGGAGGGTCCCCATGCCTCTTCCAGCTCCAGGTGGGGCCCTGCGATCACAGGTGTGTCCCTCCGGCACTTCTCCTTGTCTCTGTCCAGACGTCCCTCTTGGTGAAGACACCGGTTGTAATGGATTAGGGTCCATCCTGGGAATGTCATCTTAACCTGATTCCCTCTGTAAAGAACCGAAGAGCCTCCTGATGAAAGTGAAAGAGGGGAGTGAAGAAGCTGGCTTAAAACTGAACAGTCAAAAANACACCGGTTGTAATGGATTAGGGTCCATCCTGGGAATGTCATCTTAACCTGATTCCCTCTGTAAAGAACCGAAGAGCCTCCTGATGAAAGTGAAAGAGGGGAGTGAAGAAGCTGGCTTAAAACTGAACAGTCAAAAAACTAAGATCATGGCATCCGGTCCCCTCCCTTCATGGCAAATAGATGGGGAGAAAGTGGAAACAGTGATGGATTTTATTTTATTGGGCTCCAAAATCACTTTAGAGACTCTTGGACAGAAAGGAGATCCAGCCAGTCAATCCTAAGGGAAATCAACCCTGAATATTCATTGGAAGGACTGATGCTGAAGCCCCAATACTTTGGCCATCTGATGTGAAGAGCTGACTCATTTTAAAAGACCCTGATGCTGGGAAAGATTGAAGGCAAGAGGAGAAGGGNAGTCTTTTCCAATGAGTCAACTCTTCGCATGAGGTGGCCAAAGTACTGGAGTTTCAGCTTTGGCATCATTCCTTCCAAAGAAATCCCAGGGCTGATCTCCTTCAGAATGGACTGGTTGGATCTCCTTGCAGTCCAAGGGACTCTGAAGAGTCTTCTCCAACACCACAATTCAAAAGCATCAATTCTTCGGCGCTCAGCCTTCTTCACAGTCCAACTTTCATATCTATACATGGCCACTGGAAAAAAACATAGCCTTGACTAGACGGACCTTAGTTGGCAAAGTAATGTCTCTCTCTGCTTTTCAATATACTATTGAGGTTGGTCGTAACTTTTCTTCCAAGGAGTAAGCATCTTTTAATTTCATGGCTGCAGTCACCATCAGCAGTGATTTTGGAGCCCCCCAAAATAAAGTCTGACACTGTTTCCACTGTTTCCCCAAAATGATGGAATCTGTTTTCCTTTCCTGCTCATTGTTTCTTTGGGCATCTTTTCCCTTCTCCCTGTGCTCTAGCCACGAGGTACACTGTATAGTTTCTGAAACTCACCATATTTATCATGTTTCCCACTTTTACCCAGACTGTTCTGACCAAAGTCCCTCCTCCTTTTTGTCAGTTTATACTTGTCAATCATCCATCCTCCAAGAGAGCTTTCTGCCCTGCTTAAAATTGCAATGCACATTTTTCTTCATTCTAGAATTTGACTTAAAAATTTGATGCTTGATTTACCTGTCTTCCCTGCTAGACTGTGAGTTCTTTGATGAAGATCCCAACAAACAGCGAACATTCAAAAGATGTTTATTAATTGAATATACTGACGAGAGAGGGGGGAGTTTTTAAGCAGACCTGTTCTGCTGCCAATCATAACGTCTTTCCCTGTATTGGAATAAAGTTGTGTCGTGTTTTATGAAAAATCATAGGACAGTTATGTTCAGGCCTATCAAGTCAAGTATCGACCATCTAATGATGACCTACTGTTGTATGCTCTTTTGTCCATCAGTGTTGGTTGACTGGGTTTTTTAAATTGCATATTTAGGAGACCTTGGATTTCAGGTTCATATGATAAACCAGAAATTTATGTTCGATATTTATTTTGAACCAGGGTTTACTGTAATGAACTTTGTTTGCATTTGCCTTCTTCTCTGTATAAGAACTTATTCCCTATTCCAGAATAAAAGGGAGTGAGACTTTAGAATTCCATTTCTATAGTCCATAGTCCACTGGGAATTCTTCAGGACTATGAGCTATCAGTGGGCACTGCCCATATCCTGGGGAGTCCTGAAAGGTGATGACTACCAGGAAGTCTTGATCAGTATTAACAGCACTTCAGATCGATTATTTTGAAAATGGGTGTATGTGATCAGTTAAAGAAACATTATCCAAACGTAGGGTTTTTCCATCCTCATGGCTTCAAAACATTTATTACATGTCATGCCTCTTAATTTGATTCTGCAACTTCCAAAAGTGATTCAAATATGTAGCATAAACTTACAAGGATGATGTAACTAATCTCATCTGATTTTCATCTTCTGGCCCATGTATCCATGTAAAAATATTCTTTTCCTTTATCACCAAGATTTTCTACTAGCATTTAAAATGTGTTTTCTTATGTTTATACATTTTTAAGTGTTCATGTTTGCTGTGGTTTGCATAAAACCTTAAGTATCATGTCATCAAGGTGTGTTTGGATATAATAATAACACTGCAATATACTTGGAAGAGAAGTAAGAACTAGTAATTTTGCTTTCTCAAAGTTACGGGTAGAAAAATCAAGGCACATGGGCAATCAGATCATGAAATCAGAAAGCTCAGTGCCTCTCGCTTTTCTATTTTGTTTGCTTTCTACCAGTGATCCGGTCCCTCACTCTGACTGGTCCCTTTGGGCATCGCCAAAACGGACTTTGTTCTTGAGAAAATCTCATTTTCCAGAGTCCAGTAGCCCTGACCTTCTCAATCCCCTCAGATTATCACCCTTTTACAGAAAATGTGCTTGGTTAGCGTGGCTTTGTCATTTTCCTTGTTAGCTTCAGTTTCCTCAGCCATAAAGAGAGGCTGTTCGTATCTACCTTGCCTGCCTTCCTCATGGGACTGTTATGAGTTCAGTTGTGAAATTGTCTGTGAAATCACTTTCCCATTTGCAAAAAGCAGCCCTAACATAATGCTGTTGTTGTCCACAGTGGATGGGGAAATATGTGTTTACTATGATGTTTGCTCAGCGTTATGCCCTGCCTTTGACAAGTTAAAAGATGTGCTGGGAATGAGAGGGCGTGTGAGAAATGTTTCTTTCAACATTATCATTAAATATTAAATTTCATTGGAAACTTTTTATCTCTAAGTAAGGAGGAGTTTAAAAAAAGATACACAATTTAGCTTGCAGTGATAAACTAAAGGGACAGTGATTAGATGCAAGGTCAGTAGATATGAGGGATTGATGATTTAAGGCATAAATGAAGTGTAGAACATTTCTAATTGTACCAGAATATCAGAGTTGTTAAGAATAAACGCTGAAATCTATTGAGTGCTTCTTAGGCAGAAACACTCTGCTGAAGTGTTTCAGCCACGTCACTTCATTTCATCTGTAACAAATCACAGGACACAGTAAGTGTATTCTCAGTTTTTAGAGGAGGAAACTCAAGCGCACTTACGTAATTTGCTGATGATCACACAGCTAGTTAGTGGTGGTGTTAATTTTCACACCTAGTCTAAACACTCAGCTCTTGTTCATTTGCTTACCATGTCCCCAGAGAACAAAAGAAATGAGTGTCACCATTCAGGTGAATTGATAGAATTGTAGAAAGGAAAACATTTCCTTCTAACAAGAGTTTATTTACTACTGTGTGAGTAATTTCTTTTTAATGACAAACCAAAACAGACCAAAAATAACAACTTTCTCCCTCCTGCTGGGAATGATTTGTCCCTGTAGAAAAAGTAAATACCAATGTCACATTCTCTCATAATTAGTTAACTGAGTGAAACTGGAGCTTCAGGGAAGCCTGCCATGCTGAGTCCCAGGGGGAACATTACGTTTGAATGTTACAGCTGGAAGCCGAGTCCTACCCTTTGTCAGAAGATAAGCTTGGCGATGATGGATTGCCCTGTCCTCCGAGTTTCCACTGCATTTAGTGCCTATCACTTCATCATTTAAATTGCCCCTGGAGCCACCTCCAGTGCCCAGGCTGCCTCTGCTGCTCTGAGCTCTCAGATTTTGTCATCGTCTTAACTTCTTGCCTTTCAGGCTACTCAGATCGCCTCTGTGCTGCTGCTATCTACCCCAGGCAGCAACCGAGGGTCAGCTTCAACCAGTGTCTGTTCACTTACAAAGTTAAGGACATCCATGGACTCTCTTGAGCGGCAGTGCCAAGCAATCTTTATTCCCCTGGCATGTCTGAAGCACTTGTCCCTCTCCTATCCTTCCCGCTAGACCTATTGGTAAAAATGGTCCTCACACTACATGGTACTTCTGCTGTTGCAACAGTAACACAGTGAACAAGAATGGGAGGAGGGGTTTCCGGAAATAAAAATTGTAGGATCCATAGTCACTGGTGTAAGTGCCCAAGGATGAGCCGCTGACGTGCTTGAGGCAGCTTTACTTTGCAGTGGGTCATGCAGGGAAACAGTGCACAGTGACCCAGAGCTCAGTACATCAGGGGCTGTCTCTGGCTCAAATACCATATGTTCATTTTTCTCTATATATAAGTATATCCATGTACATAGATTTTGCTGAAATAGAAATACTCATAAAAATATATAACATTTATTGGCTTGGTTTAAATTATAGCCAAGGGGCTCAGTACTCAGCCCCCGCCTAAACAGTAAAATATTTGTAGCAATCTGGAAGCTTTGTGTTTGCCTTTGTTAGACATTATCTTCCCTCTTCTATGGGATAACTACTGTTCTGCTTTTTTGTTAAGAACTTCCTTGTTATCTATCATTTTATTCCACATATGAATATTCCACATATGAATATTCCACATATGAATATATACGTATGTTTTCCACATATATGTTTGTTTTATATATATATAGTTTTGCTTATTTTGAACTTTTATAAGTTGCGTTCTTTTGCAAACCCTCCTACGATTTGTATCTTTTGTTTCACGATAGTGTTTCTCTGATTCATCCTGTTGATGAGCAGCTATCATGTTGATGTATAGCTCTCCTGTATGAATATAGGACAGTTTACATGTCCAAATTTTGATTAATATTTAGGTGGACTCTAGGGTGTTTTTGTTTGGTTTCGTTCTTTTTGTAAACAATATTGTTATGAACATTCTTTTTTATAACTCCTCCTGGTGTCCATTTGCAAGAATGTTTCTGTGGTTTAAACACAGGGATGGCATAGAGTTGTTACTTAGTCGCTACGTCATGTCTGAATCTTTGTGACCACGTGGACTGCAGCACACTAGGTTCCTCTGTCTTCCATTCTTTCTCACATTTTATTAAAATTCATGCACATTGAGTTGGTGATACTATATAACCATCTCATCCTCTGCAACACCCATTCTTCTTTTGCTTTCAGTCTTTCCCAGCATCAGGGTCTTTTCCAGTAAGTCGGCTCTTTGCATCAGGTGGCCAAAGGGTTGGAGCTTCAGCTTCAGCATCAGTCCTTCCGATAAACATTCAGGGTTAATTTCCTTTAGGATTGACTGGTTTGATCGTCTTGCTATCCAAGGGACTCTCAAGAGTCTTCTCCAGCACCACAGTCAAAAGCATCAGTCCTTCGACGGTCAGCCTTCTTTATTTTCCAACTCTCACATCCATACATGACTACTGGAAAAACCATAGCTTTGACTAGATGGACCTTTGTCAGCACAGTGATGTCTCAGCTTTTTAATACACTTTCTGGTTTAGTCATAACTTTCCTTTCAAGGAACAAGCATCTTGTAATTTCATGGCTGCAGTCACCATCTCAGTGATTTTGGAGCCCAAGAAAGTAAAATCTGTCACTGCTTCTGCTTTTTCTCCTTCTGTTTGCCATGAAGTGATGAGACTGGATGCCATGATCTTAGTTTTTTGAATGTTGAGTTTCTAGCCAATTTTTCCATATGTTCTAACTTCGATGGAAATGTTGATTATCTGGGAGTTACCTTAAATTTGTTCTTCACCCAGGGTGTCTTGATACACATGGACTTTTGCTTCTTCATATAAATTTTAGAATCAAGTTACCAAGTTTTTTCTTGCAATTCTCATGGCAATTGCATGAAGGAGATCAGCCCTGGGATTTCTTTGGAAGGAATGATGCTAAAGCTGAAACTCCAGTACTTTGGCCACCTCATGAGAAGAGCTGACTCACTGGAAAAGACTTTGATGCTGGGAGCAATTGAGGGCAGGAGGAGAAGGGGATGACCGAGGATGAGATGGCTGGATGGCGTCACGGACTCGATGGACGTGAGTCTGAGTGAACTCCGAGAGATGGTGATGAACAGGGAGGCCTGGCGTGCTGCGATTCATGGGGTCGCAAAGAGTCGGACACGACTGAGCGACTGAACTAACTAACTATACATCCGTATTATGAGGATTGATATTTTAATTTTCCATCTCAAACCATCTCTGCATTTAATTTTTTGAGACTAATTAACCTTTTAAAGTGCCTGTCAACAGAGTTTTATAATTTGTTTCATGAAAGTTTTGACCATATTTTGTTAAATATATTCCTAATACTTAATATTTTTAGCGATATTTTATATTTTAAAAATTGTAATTTCAAGTGATTATTGTTGGCATACTAAAAGGCAATTGCCTTAGAATCTTGTTTCAAAATCTCAGCTCAAGATTCCTGCTAATATTTATACTCATAGGGACCTTTTGTAAGGAAAAAATTCTATAGCCCATATTATCTACAAGTACTAAGAATTTTGTTTCATCCTTTCCAACCATTATGCTCTGTGTGTGTGTTTCTCATTCCTTCTGTGCTGATTAGAGCCCTTGGTCCAGTATCAAATAGATGTAGAGGTAGTCAGCATCATTGCCTTTTCCTGATTTCCAAATCAGTGCCATCCACAAGTCACCGCTGCTTGTGAAGGTCACAGAGGGGGGGCATGGTGCTGCCAGTATGGTTGTTTTGTGGATAGACTTTTAAGGATTTCACCCTTCATTCAGATTTGTTAAATTCAACAAATACTGAATTTTATTGATTTTTTTTCATCTTTTAAGATGTAATATGCTTTTTCTCATTTAGTCTTTTACCGTGGTACACTTCATCACTTGATTTTATAATAGAAAACCTATTATGTGCATGAGATGAACTCAAATTGGTTATTACATACATCTCCTTTGTATATTGCTGGGTTCAGCTTACTAATATTCTATTCAGAATTTTTACATCCATGTTCATCAGTGTGATTGGTCTTTGATTTTTCTTTTTTATTGTATGATATTCCAAGCTGCATAAAATGATTTGGAAACTGTCCCATCGTTTCCAAATATCTGGAAGACTTTGTGCAACATTTGAGCCATCTATTTCTGTTATATCTTGAAATGTCTTCTTTGCAAAATTGTCTGTGGCTGGCATTCCCTTTGTGGAAATAAATTTCAATGACAGATTTCTATTTTTTAATGTTTACAGAAATAGATTTTCTGTTTCATATTAAATCAATATTGATAACTATGTTTAAGGAGTTCATTTTATTAAAGTTATTTCTCATTTTGGCATAAATTTTTAAATACTGTCTTAGTACCTGTGACATTTCTATGAGATCTGAGGCGACAGCTGCCTTTTCATTTTTAATATTGTTTGGGCCTGCTTCTTGTGCGAATCTCCCCCACCTCTCTCTCTCTCACACCAGAGGCTTAGAGATCTGTTTATGTTACTGGCTTTTAAAGAAACTAGTTTTTACCTTCATTGGTCCTCTGTATTATATATTTGTCTTCTGTTTCATTAGTGTCTTATGTTTATAGCTTCCTTTCCTCTATTCATTTGTCTTATTTTTATTCTTTTTCTACTTTTTCACCCCATAACACAGACATTTAAGTACAAACATTACCTGAATGCCTTCTCTTACTTGTGTAGCTCCTTTTGGAATTCCATTTAGATGCATGTCAGACATTTTTATGCTATCCTATATGTGTCTTACCCTCCTTTCCCTGTTTTGTTATCTCTTTGTTTCTCTGGAATGCATCCCAAATAAGTTCTTAAGAGTTGTCTTTGTGTTCATTTTTACTAATTTGTATTCATGTTCACTTTAGATTATTCTAGGTGAGATGCTCATTTCCTTGGCCCTTTATGCATAAGAGTTCTTTAACACCTTCTGCGAGCTTTTCCAGTTGCCAAAGAAAACTACCAGACTCGATTAATATAAATTAAATTCTCCATTCCTGCGTTTGTGTGTAGGGATGCTTGTTTGGTTTTTGTTTAGAATGCATAGGAAACACAGATATATTAGTTCAAAGAGCATCTTATTCAGATGATGTCAGTAGATTCGTATAAGGGTCTTCTTTGTTTTTGTGGTTCAGTTCAGTTCAGTTCAGTCGCTCAGTCATGTCCGACTCTTTGCAACTCCATGAATCGCAGCACGCCAGGCCTCCCTGTCCATCACCAACTCCCGGAGTTCACTCAAACTCACGTCCATCGAGTCAGTAATGCCATCCAGCCATCTCATGCTCAGTTATCACCTTTTCCTCCTGCCCCCAATCCCTCCCAGCATCAGTCTTTTCCAATGAGTCAACTCTTCGCATGAGGTGGGCAAAGTACTGGAGTTTCAGCTTTAGCATCATTCCTTCCAAACAACACCCAGGACTGATCTCCTTTAGAATGGACTGGTTGGATCTCCTTGCAGTCCAAAAGACTCTCAGGACTCTTCTCCAACACCACAGTTCAAAAGCATCAATTCTTCAGCACTCAGCTTTCTTCACAGTCCAACTCTCACATCCATACATGACCACAGGAAAAACCATAGCCTTGACTAGACAGACCTTTGTTGGCAAAGTAATGTCTCTGCTTTTCAATATGCTCTCTAGGTTGGTCATAACTTTCCTTCCAAGGAGTAAGAGTCTTTTAATTTCATGGCTGCAGTCACCATCTGCAGTGATTTTGGAGCNGGACTGATCTCCTTTAGAATGGACTGGTTGGATCTCCTTGCAGTCCAAGGGACTCTCAAGAGTCTTCTTGGAGCCCTAGTGGATACAAAATCTAGGGATACTCACATTCCTTACATTCAATGGAGAATTACAATGAATATAGTTGGCCTTCTGTATCTGTGGGTTTTTTCCATCTGTGGATACTGAGGGGTGACTACTGCTCAATCCAAGGAGTGTGGTGGACTTGATAGCTCCCCTAAAGCCAGGCTCTTTTAATGCTTCTTTGGTGCCCCAGCCCAGGGCAGGGCCTGACACAGCTGGTATCAACACCTGCTTGTTGAAGGACTTGCTTTTGTTAACTGAAACATTCCAGGCCCAGTTTACTTCCCATGAGACCCCTTGGCAGAGATGTGATGCATCATGAGGTCCGACTGAAGTAACACCATACTAAAGCATGATCAACAGAGCGACCTTGGTCACACAGTCCAACCAGAGCCTTAAACAGTTGATCCCAATGTGGTCTTATAAGCTCAAAACACCAAACTTTCTCAACAGAGATTTTCCACACACTTGACTCCCCTAGGTGTCTCTCCACCCTCAAGACTTCCTCATTGGCTCTCAAAGAAAAACAAAATTTTAAAGACCAGGGCCTATGATACAGACAATATTGTATTTATGACAGGTGTGGCTTTTGTTGTGCTATTTCAGGACTCATTATAAAATGATGTCCCTGTCAACAAATACTTACAAAAATGAAAGACCTGGGTGGAGGGTAGATGTGAAGCCCTGAGTTCGAGTCTCAGGTCTGCCACTCATCAGATACGTCAGTCATATCTCACTAATCATCCATTTCTTAATGTGTAAAATGATGATTCATTCAAATATTTGCCAAATGCCGAGTATCCACTAGACACTATTCTGAGTGCTAAAACTACAAAGATGAATAAGAATATCCCTATCTCCCAGGTTTTGATAATTTTATTGGAGTTGGAGAGAGAGTGTATGCAACAATACAGTGTGTTAAGTACCATAATTCGAGGACACAGTTCTACAGAAGTACAAAGGTAAGACTCATTATTCCCTCTGAGTGGGTGGTAGACACAATAGGGAAATAAGAACTAAGGGGAAAAAAAATGCTAGGGCTTTATTAATTCTGTGCGTATACAACAGGTAAAGGGGTGGTGAGGAAAACCAGTGCCAGAATGCAGTGGCTAAGTTGGATCTCAAATGAAGAACAGATCAAACCCATTCAGATATTGTTTTAATTGCAGTGTATACTGAAAATTCTATTTCACACACAGGGACATGTGTAACAAAGGGAAGATCATAAACCATACAGTTTCCAGTATTCAGGCATTTGACTTAAGCTACTATTATGAAACAGTCTCATCCGTCATATTAGCCTTTTAAAATCAAAGGCTACAACTATTCACTTTGATTTTAAAGTAGTCTGACTTTTGTCTTTTAATCCAGATACAGTTTGAAGGATCCAAGGCTCTGCCTCTGTATAAATGTCTCTACAGTCTCAGAGACATGGGAGATGTTTTTGTTGTAAAATGCTTCATATGGAAAAAGTGTTTAAATGTTCAGCAAATATGTGATAAAATGACAAAGACAGAGGCAACAAGAGACCAGAAATCATTAAACAGCTTAACGACACATAGCGGTATCATTCCAAATGTGGCCGCTGACAAAGAGGCAAAATCTTCAGATTTATCGATTACGAGTTTCAGATCCAATCCTAGAAATCAGGTACAAATACATAAGCCAGAGTGAGAGGCAGAGAAAGGGCCCCAGAACTGGGCCACCCCAAAACCTGTGAAGCTTATGGAGCCAGTGAGTGGTGTGTCTCCATCGCTCTCTTTGACTCAGTGACTGGGGCTCCAGATTTTCTTTGGGGGCCTTGCAACCCTGAAATCCTGCCAGGATGTCCTAGCTCTTCATTTAGGAAAGTGTCTTCCATTCAGAAGCCACACACACAGACCCTCTCACCACATACACTCAGACACTCCCAGTCCTCATATCACCCTTTTGCCAAACCATCTGTACCTTGGAGGAAGTGACCACTGTACCCTCCAGACTCATGTGTTTACCCTAGTCTGATGGATCTGACAAGGGAAGCTTATTTAAACTCACATGTTTAAAAGATCAGTATGTAGTTATGATAAAGGGACATACGAGAAAAATGTTAATAGTAGGTGTGTAAACAGGACCAGACAGGCAGGGAGACTATTTCCCTTTAGAGCTGGGCTCCCTGGATCATAGCAGTTTATTGCCTTACACTATACTAAGGTGTGTTTCCTTCTTTGAGAGCTCAATGCATACACCCCATATATGAACCCAAGTAACAAAATGAAGATTCCTTAAGTGGAAAATCTGCCTTTTTTGGCACTAACCACAAGAGTCCACTAAAAATAACACTCTTTAATAAAGAGATCTAACACTGATATAGTACTTGCAGGTACTCTAAGTGCTTTATATATTAGCTTATTTAATCCTTGCAACTAACCCTATGAACGAGGTTCTGTCATTAGCCTCATGTCATGGATGGATATGGAGAAGGCGAAGGCACCCCACTCCAGTACTCTTGCCTGCAAAATCCCATGGACAGAGGAGCCTGGTAGGCTGCAGTCCATGTGGTCGCTGGGAGTCAGACATGACTGAGTGACTTCGTTTTTACTTTTCACTTTCCTGCACTGGAGAAGGAAATGGCAACCCACTCCAGTGTTCTTGCCTGGAGAATCCCAGGGATGGAGGAGCCATGTGGGCTGCAGTCTATGGGGTCGCACAGAGTCGGACACGACTAAAGCGACTTAGCAGCAGCAGCAGCAGCATGAATGGATAAACTGAAGCACAGAGTACGCTGCCTTGTTGGTAGACAGTGGGATTCAAATACAGGCCATCCACTTCTGCTACAACTTTTTTGCTACTTAAGTAAAAGGCTGTGTTCCGAAATCTGTTTTCCAGTTTTAGGTCAACATCCAAGCATTTAGTTTTATTTCAGGGGGAACACATTCTTTGTCTACTACGGGATGAGACAAGGATGTCCTATAGGTCTGGAAGAACCTCGGTTTCAAGTTATAGACCCTTGTTTCTTTTCTTTTTGGCTGTGCTGTGTGGCTCGTGGGATATTAGTTTCCCAACCAGGGACTGAAGCCAGTGGTGAGAGCACAAAGTTCTAACCACTGGATCACCAGTGAATACCACCCCCCTGCCCCCACTCACCCAGGTTTCAAGTTCGACCCCAGGCTCCTGACAAGGGAGAGATAGGGTGGTGTCCAGGGGAGGATGGGGAGGACAGGAAAGCCCAGCTTACTTCACTCTGAGAGCGTGCCACCGGCTTTTCTCCCAGCTGTAGCTCCTGGCTCCCTCGCCTGGACGTTTGGTGGTCCGGGGTGGTCAGTTTCTTATCCTGCACATGTTTCTGGCTGAAATGGCAGTATTATCTACCTTGCAGGATTACATTAAAGATTTAATAAGAGGTAACAGATTAATGTTCAAGCTGGTTTTAGAAAAGGCAGAGGGACCAGAGATCAAATTGCCAACATCTGCTGGATCATTGAAAAAGGAAGAGAGTTCCAGAAACACATCTATTTCTGCTTTATTGACTATGCCAAAGCCTTTGACTGTGTGGATCACAATAAACTGTGGAAAATTCTGAAAGAGATGGGAATACCAGACCACCTAACCTGCCTCTTGAGAAATCTGTATGCAGGTCAGGAAGCAACAGTTAGACTGGACATGGAACAACAGACTGGTTCCAAATAGGAAAAGGAGTACGTCAAGGCTGTATATTGTCACCCTGCTTGTTTAACTTCTATGCAGAGTACATCATGAGAAACGCTGGGCTGGAAGAAGCACAAGCTGGAAGCAAGATTGCCAGGAGAAATATCAATAACCTCAGATATGCAGATGACACCACCCTTATGGCAGAAAGTGAAGAGGAACTAAAAAGCCTCTTGATGAAAGTGAAAGAGGAGAGTGAAAAAGTTGGCCTAAAGCTCAACATTCAGAAAACTAAGATCATGGCATCCAGTCCCATTACTTCATGGCAAATAGATGGGGAAACAGTGGAAACAGGGTCAGACTTTATTTTGGGGGGCTCCAAAATCACTGCAGATNAGAGTGAAAAAGTTGGCCTAAAGCTCAACATTCAGAAAACTAAGATCATGGCATCCAGTCCCATCACTTCATGGCAAATAGATGGGCAAACAGTAAAAACAGTGAAAGACTTTATTTTTGGAGCTCCAAAATGACAGCAGATGGTGACTGCAGCCATGAAATAAAAAGATGCTTACTCCTTGCAAGAAAAGTTATGACCAACCTAGATAGCATATTGAAAACCAGAGACATTACTTTTCCAACAAAGGTCTATCTAGTCAAGGCTATAGTCTTTTCAGTAGTCATGTATGAATATGCTGCTGTTGCTGCTAAGTCGCTTCAGTCGTGTCTGACTCTGTGCGACCCCACAGACGGCAGCCCACCAGGCTCCTCTGTCCATGGGATTTTCCAGGCAAGAATACTGGAGTGGGGTGCCATTTCCTTCTCCAGTATGGATATGAGAGGTGGACTATAAAAAAACCTTAGCACTGCAGAACTGATGCTTTTGAACTGTGGTTTTGGGAACGACTCTTGAGAGTCCCTTGGAATGCAAGGAGATCCAACCAGTCCATCCTAAAGGAAACCAGTCCTGAATATTGATTGGAAGGACTGATGTTGAAGCTGAAACTCCAATACTTTGGCCACCTGATGTGAAGAGCTGATTCATTTGAAAAGACCCTGATGCTGGGAAAGACTGAAGGTAGGAGGAGAAGGGGACAGAGGGTGAGATGGTTGGATGGCATCACTGCTTGAATAGACATGAGTTTGAGTAAACTCCGGGTACTGGTGACGGACAGGGAGGCCTGGTGTGCTGTAGTCCATGGGGTCGCAAAGAGTCAGACACAACTGAGCAACTCAACTGAATTGAACTGAACGACTAACACTTTCACTTCTCTTCAATGATCCCTTAGTAAGCAATTCAATCTCCTGATCACATCCTAGTTGGGAAGACAGAAGATAAACAAATAACATAATCTCACATAGTGAGACATGTGATGAAGGAAAGAGAGAAGGGAGGTAAGACGTGCTGGGGTGATGATGAACTCATTGACATGGTGTTGTTGGGGAAAGCTTCTGACTGAGGTAAGTGACATTGAGAGAGAAACTGAATGATGAAGAGACATGGTACTTGAAAATTTGAGGGAAGAGCATTCCAGGCAGAGTAAGGGCTAAGGTAAGGACTTGGAGGCTGTAAGTAGATTTACACAGGTGGCTGGACAAGGTGGTCACAGCAGAGTAATCCCTGGGCAGAGAGGTGGGCAAGGGTACAGTGGATTGCAGACCATGTGAGGAGGATTCCTAGTTTCATCTAACAGGGATGGGAAGCCAAAAGAGAATTAGGAACAGGAGAGTGGTTGGATTTGCATTTTAGAATACAAAATACCCTGCCAAGTAGTTGACAGGAAGGTCAGCACGGACACAGAAGGACCAGCCAAGAGGCGATGGCAGTGGTGGAGTGAAAAAGCATTGTGATTCAGGATGTTGGTGAGAGAGGTTAGGGTTGATCTTAAAGGTGACAGTGACAGGACCTCGTTTTTAACCTAATGGATGATGAAGAGGGTCTGGATAAGATGTGGGGCAAAGAAGAGAAGAGGCTTTGGAGCTTTCTGCATCGGTATCCGGGTACTTGGTGGGCCCTTGTTCTGAAATGGCCAGCGCTGGAGAGGGGCTGGGGTGGTCACACCAAGATCAGGACGCATATCAGACATCTGAAGGGGGCTGACCACCGCAAGCTGGATTTAAAGTCTCAAGTTCAGGGAAGAGGGTGGCACGACAGATACCGATTTGGAGGGCATTAGCATATAGATGGTATTTAAAGCCCTGGAAATGAGGAGATTACCTATGAGCAATTCACAGTGGAGATCTTCACGTCATGACTTTTAACAGCAGAAAGCATAAACATCAAAGAAGCAGAGTCTGCACTGGGAACTCAGGTCTCTTAACTTCCTGAAGCCCTTGTTAGCGTCTCTGGAATATGAGTGGTATGTAACAACATCTAAATCTCCCACAGCCTGAAAAGACCATAGAATTATCTGATTTCATAGAGAGTGAAGTCAGATGTTTTATTTCCTACAAAGGTTACTTCTTTAAGATTTCCAGAAGGCAAAATTGATTAGGATAGTTCAGTCTTCATCAAGTTTCACAGTTGACAGCAATCTACACTCAAGTTCATGTTTGAAACTCTCCACTGAGTTGTGGGTTTCTCAAATACACAACAAACAATTTAAGATACTGCATATATCCAGAGAGACAATGATTTCTGTTGCCAACCCTGGTGGCAAAGTACTATGAAAACTGAATGCAACCTGCTCAGAATACATCACACAGTGTATAAAATTCAGTCCGCTTGTGTGAATTCGACAGTCGTGTAAACTCAGGAATTACAAACAGAATGTAGTTATTTAAGTGGATAAAGCAACTGTGCTTTTCAGTCCTTCCTGAGTCATCATTTTTGGTTGAAGGAGACCAGGGCTTATAGCTTTTGCTTCAGTAACTTACACCTTTTGCATATTCATTACAACATATGTATTGGATGTTGTTTTAAAACAAATCCAATTTAATTTCTTTAATAAAAAAAAGTGATTACTAACTCTCATTATTGCCTAATGTGGTTGGCTAATTACCTGTAATAAAATGAAAAAAAAAAGCCTTGCTAATGGGATGTTAATAACTAGCTTTCTCAGTCGTGTGTGTGTGTGTGTGTGTGTGTGTGTGTGTGTGTGTGAAAGTCTCCTATTCTACAAGTCAATTTTCTAAGCACCTTCGAAAATTACCAGCTCTTATCCCCATATCTGATAACTTCAAATAAGTCAATATTGTAGCTTTTTGTTAAAGTACAGCCTTAAGCTATAACTACATGATACAAAATCAGCTAAAAATAATGAATAATTCAAGCCAATAATCAAAAGCTTTAACCATTGGGTGTTAAGTCACTGTTGTGGAATTGCCTTACACAGAATTGTTAGTTTGCCTTGACTGTGTGCCACCCCTGATTTTTTTTTCCATTAAAAATATAGTTACATAACTGTATCTACAGAACTGCCTGAAACTTCAGTTGCTCCTCCGAACATTTCCTGTGAGCTGCATCTGGGTGAACGTTAGCCATTCACATCACACCAGGGGGCATTCAACCCCTGGGGCCGTGATCGGCCCACATGCTTTGCAGCCCTGCTTTCATCATTTAATAGGTTGCATCTCAGTCCCTCCTCTCCTGACCCCGATGTCTTCCTCTGTGACGACATCATCCTGATCATTTGGTCTGTTCTTTTCTTCCCTGATATCAGCTGCGTGCCCACTCACTCCTGAAATCCTTGACTGTGATTTCTAAAATCCATAGAGCTCCTAAACCTATGCCCAAGTCTCCCTTCTTGCTCAGCTGTATTTCCTGAACCGCTGCAGCCCCTGTTCCTTCTCAAGGTGTGGTTGCTTCTCTCTCCCAGGCCCAGTGACCCAGGCTTGTGGGTGGGACTGAGGTCTGACTTTCTATCGATACCACGTCATTAATGCCTAGACCCCTATAACCCGCTCTCATGATGCTCATGCCAGGCCGTCCAGCAGGCGACCCTCTCTGCCTTCTCCTCCCTGTCATCCTCATCTCTCCCAAATCCTCTTCACTAAGACTGAAGTCTCTGGGTCTGGACTGGGCCTGTTCATCCTAACGCATGCAGGCTGCTCATCTAAGGACAGTTAGTAATAATTCCCCTTCTTGTGATAACAGTCTCTTCTTGTTCATTTCAGCCTCCTAATCCAGCACGCATCCTTAAAATCCTTACTATGTCTCACTGACCTTGAATTTTCTCCATCTCCAAAACCTGAAATTCAAGCATCTCTGATTCCCATGATGGCCTCCTGGTTTCCAGCATGTTTGTTCATTTACCGTGAACCTGCTGTGTCCATTTTTCTACTCCTTGAACCGATTTTGTTCTGGCTTTCTCTTCTTTTATTCCACCTAAGCAGTTTTTAGGGCACCATGTCACTCCATGTCACCAAGTTTTCTGGATCCTTTGAGTTCTCATCTCATATGATTTCTCAGCAGTTGGCTCCTTCCTCCTTTTATTATACTTCAGTTCAGTCGCTCAGTCGTGTCTGACTCTTTGCGACCCCGTGAACTGCAGCACACCAGGCCTCCCTGTCCATCATCAACTCCCAGAGTCTACCCAAACCCATGTCCACTGAGTTGGTGATGCCATCCAACCATCTCATCCTCTGTCATCCCCTTATCCTCCTGCCCTCAATCTTTCCCTGCATCAGGGTCTTTTCCAATGAGTCAGCTCTTCGCATCAGGTGGCCGAAGTACTGGCGTTTCAGCTTCAACATCAGTCCCTCCAGTGAACACCCAGGACTGATTTCCTTTAGGATGGACTGGTTGGATCTCCTTGCAGTCCAAGGGACTCTCAAGTATCTTCTCCAACACCACAGATCAAAAGCATCAATTCTTCGCTGCTCAGCTTTCTTTATAGTCCAACTCTCACATCCATACGTGACTACTGGAAAAACCATAGCCTTGACTAGACAGAACATTGTTGACAAACTAATGTCTCNAAACAAATGGGATCTAATTAAAATTAAAAGCTTCTGCACAACAAAGGAAACTATAAGTAAGGTGAAACACTCACTCTTTAAAGAGGTAGAATTCTTGAAAAGTAGCTATTTCCTTAAGGAAATATCACATATAAAGACAGTTATTGGGTCGGCCAAAAAGTTCATTCAGGTCTTTTATACCATCTTACCAAAAAACCCGAGCAAACTTTTTGAACAACGCAGTATTTTATGACCAGAACAGAGAGTGGATTAAGAAAGTTAGATATTTTTCCCTTTTATATTCTGCAAGCTATTTATTAGTAAAATGTAATGAGTAAACATAGCCAATGATACAAACGGAAACATCTGCTGATCTTTAACTGCCTTACTGGGAAGAATTTTATCATTGGCCATTGCAGTATGCCACTTGGCAATGACCTTGGG
Organism: Neotragus pygmaeus; assembly: GCA_006410875.1. Taxonomy (NCBI): domain Eukaryota; kingdom Metazoa; phylum Chordata; class Mammalia; order Artiodactyla; family Bovidae; genus Neotragus; species Neotragus pygmaeus. The sequence goes on from SJYV01049607.1 coordinate 599,478, forward strand.
CTAGCAAGTACAAAGTGGTTAGAGTGTTTTCTTTTTGCTCTGTGTGTGTGGGTGTGTGTGAGTGTGTGTGTATTTGCCCCAACTCACTTTGTGACATGGAAGCCTCTATTGGCTTTTTATTTAGATTCAAACTTTTTAGCGCTCACTGTTGAGGTTCTTCCTCATCCTGGTTTTGCTTCCATTGCCTTAATGAATTACTTCTACTCCCTGCTTGTGGCCCATCTCCAGATCCCATCTCCCTCGTGCTCACACATCTGTGCAGCTTCTATGGCCTCCTACCATCTCTCTGGCAGACCACCTTCCTTGTCCTTCATTCCAGCCCCTCCTCCGTGCTTATTAATTTGGTGTTTTGGAACCACCTCCGTCAATTGTAAGGACAAACAATGATGAATTTTTCTGACAGCTCAAATGCCCATGATTTCTCCTTCCCTATTCACTGGTTTTTTTGAGCGGATTCCAGGTTTTCTCCCCACGGGCGGTGCTGCCCTTCCTATTTAACTCTACACTCAATGAATAGAGACGTTGCCCTATTCTCTGCTGTGCCCTGGCACAGAGCTGATTCTCTCTATACAAGTCTCACTGTTACATTTGCTGCAGTATGTGATGTTGGCAAACAGACCCTTCAGTACACATCTTTAAGTTCTATTGTAGCCTCGTTAACATTGTTCCCTCTTATAGAAGATAGGTTAGTGCTGGTCCTTTTCCAAAGAAATTCATTATTACTGTGCTGAAAAGATGGCCTTTAATGGTGGTCTCACTGGGTGCTCCCCAGAGGCTCTGAAAAAGAAAAGGATCAGAAATGGCAGCACGCTTTTCCTTGGCTTGTCTTCTTTCACATTTCCTAGGAAAACAGACAATCACTGATGATTAAAAGCAAAAACAGAACAGAACCAGCAAGCAAAACAAAACAAACCCTTACCCTGGGCTTTCTGAAATCAGGTTATATTACTTTACTTCTTCCCTGACCCTACTGTTCTCTCTCATTCCCCCTTATTAAATCTGACTATTGACGGTAACTCTATAATCCTTTGAGCCTTCTGGATTCTTTGGAATATTTTGCTGGTGATCATTATCTAATTACCTCTTGAAGACTAATTATAGATGTCTGTGTGTGTTGAATGGGGAGCATTCTTTACTAAGATTTATGTACAGCTTCACTTTAGATTGCCTTTGGCCTCAGAGAATATTTAAGTTAAAGGATTTAAAAACATTGCAAAATGAGAAAGCAATAGGAAAAGAGGAGAGAGCTGGGAAGGGAGGAAGGCTAACCTCCTGGTTTGCTTTTAAGTGGATGGGTGGGAAGAGTTCATCAAACACGGCTGTGTCATGGATCTTCCAGCAACGAGGGAAGCTTTCATAGGTCTCATTCCTACAGATACATCCCCTGTTCTACAGGTAAGTTTTAAAAAGAAAGTGAGAAATGCCTGACTGGGTCCCTACATAGTCATATATGAGAGCGGAAATGAAGAAGTGAATTGTGCTTGCTTTTTGAACTAAAGTTCAAACTGTTGGTTTAAACTTTTTACTCTAAACAATGATTTTATCTGGTTTATAGTGGTACCTATTTAACCGAGGGGGTAGCAGGTACATTGGCAGCTATGATAGTGTTAATAATAGTACAGTCTTTATATAAGGGTCATGGTTATTGTCACACTATTTGTCTGTGTTCTACTCGACTAGAAACCCTACAAGCCAGTGAAGATTTTTCACCCAATCTCCTCTGTGTGTGTGTGTGCATGCTCAGCCGTGTCCACCTCTTTCTGACCCCGTGGAGTTGGAAAGACCCCTCTGTGCTTGGGATTCTCCAGGCAAGAACATTGGAGTGGGTTGCCATTTACTTCTCCAGGGAATCTTCCTGACCCAGGGATTGAACCTGGGTCTCCTGCACTGCAGGCAGATTCTTTACTGCTGAGCCACTGGAGAGCCCCCAATTTAGCTAAAACTTATTTTCTATTTTGATGGCTTTTTCTTGCAAAGAACTGAGTTAGTGCTGTTGGTGACTGGTATCTTTAAATCATGATCTTAGACTAAGCCTCTCATCTCAAGTACCAGCTGCAAAATATTAGAATGCAGTGCCCTTTCTTTCAGTTGGCTCCTGGAAGTTAGTTCTGGATGTGTTACTTCAACCTGTACGTTCCAGAATCTAGAAGCAATTTTCCGGTGTGTATTTCTGTCTTCCCACAATGCCCATTATAGCTTCTTAGGCCAGTGCTCTCTTGCACAGAGCTAGGAAAATCATCATCAGTCCAGCTCTTCTTTAGCAAAATAATGAAGTCAACTGAATGCTTCCTCTCTTTGCCAGCCTTCTATATCAGCCTCTTTTTCTGGGTCCATTTTGGATGCTCTGAATTTTAGGGGATGACTTTCTTAGCTTCATGCATCATCCCTTCTTCCAGTCATAACAACGGACACAATAACCTGTGAGAGGTTAATCACCTCTGCCTTTCCTTTCACCAGCTCTGCAGCTCTATTTTTTGCACCTTCACTCATCAGAGCCAGAAAAGTATGGGGCATGGAGACAACAAAACCTGCATCCCCTGTGGCTGACCAGGGGAATAGCGGGAAGAGANAGGTTAATCACCTCTGCCTTTCCTTTCACCAGCTCTGCAGCTCTATTTTTTGCACCTTCACTCATCAGAGCCAGAAAAGTATGGGGCATGGAGACAACAAAACCTGCATCCCCTGTGGCTGACCAGGGGAATAGCGGGAAGAGAGGACCTGGGTTCATCACCATGGTGCCATCTGACAGTCTGTACAGCTGGATAAGGGGGGGAGAAGTGTTCCTTGTCAGCCTGGCTCTATTACACGCTAGCTGTGTGCCCTTGAGCAGATGTCAGCCTCAGCCAGCCTCACTTTCTTCATCCTTCAGATGAGGTTGATAGCCATAATATACTGTCAACTTACCATGAGGATCAAATCAGATAATGTAGGGAAAGCATTTAGCTCTATGCCTAGTACATAGTGTGCTTGCAAGTATTAACAAAAGAAAGGGACACAGCAAGAGAGTAAAAATGCAGCAGGGAACAAGAGAAACTATCAATGTCAAATAACCAAAATGAGTAAACCTGCTGGATCCTATTAGCATGGGCTTATGACTTTATTTAAGCCTGTTTTATAAATTTACTGGAACTAAACAACTCCTTTAGGAAGCCCAACAGACAGAGAAAGACTTTATCTTTCTGGGCAGTGGTCAGGCAAGCATGGATGGTGGTATCAGGCAAAGACCAAGAGCCTTGGTCTTAGCGTGAGAAGGTCCAGGCACCACCCTTCACAGGTTGGATACCCTGGGCAGAGCAATGCTTTCACGCCTCGGTCTCTTCACTGAGCTGGCCAAGCTGGCTGACACCGGAGACCCCTTCTGTTCTATAGATTCAGACCTCTGAGCCAGGAAAGGACGTTGGACAATGAAGCACATGAGGCAAAACTAATAATGTCATCTTCCATTTCAGAAAAGTATTTTGGAGACTCGTATGCCCTGTTAGCATGTGGATTCCTGCAACTGAGTGCCAGCCTGTTACTTCTGCCTGGGTGACAAACAGTTCTGCTATTTCCATACCTCGCCATGCTCCCATCTTCCAAAAAGACAGGAACTTTGAAAGGGGATAAAAGCTGCAGGCAGCTTTCACACTGCAGCTTTTTTTTTTTTTCCTTATGAAGGTAGCAACATACATTACTATTTAATTATGCAGCTTCCAGCTTCTCTCCTGACAAAGCAAAGCCTCATTGCTTATTGAAAAGGGGGCTTGTAATCAGCCAGAATCCACTCAGTCGTGCTTAGCCTGGTGGTATTCCCACCCCCTCTCTCCACTCCAGGAAGTGAAGGCAATTTTTTCAGCTGCGGAAAAATCTGAGTGCTGTTTTATAAGGTACCACAAACGGCATTTCAGCCATGCTATGTCAGCAGCAGTTTGCTCTGTTTGTCTGACCAGGTGTCTCTTTGGTCCTTGAATCTTCCTCAACTAACCCTGAGGGCTTCTCGTTCTCAGAAAACATGACCCATTCACAGACATTCTTCTTCTGGTATTGATTTCCCAGTGACCTTTCCTTTTTTTCCTCTTGTCTATGTTTAAGCTCTTTTTATCTTCAAGGAAAAGAATGATGGCCATGGCCAAGGTTATATTTGGAAAATGGAATGGCTGAGTGATTTTCATTGACATTAAAAAAAAAAAGTCGTTGACCTCACATTGCTCTCTGCATGTTGGAAGCGCCCTCTATTTATGACTCATTTCTCCCTGCCCCCATTTTAGCTCTCTCTCTTTTTTTTCTCGGCCTTGCTGCAGGGCATGTGGGTCTTTAGTTCCCAACTAGGGATCGAACCCTCGCCCCTTGCACTGAAAGTGCAGCGTCTTAACCACTGGACCGCCAGCGAGGTCCCTCAGCTTTCCTTCTTTATCAAGTTAAACTGTTTTTCGCTTTGCCCTCCATACCTCTATGCCAGAGTGTCTTCTCTATATAAAACTTTCCTCCCGTCGTTTTTTTGCCAGTGCAAATCTTCCCTTTTGAGACAATTTCTAACAAATTCCCTAGGAAATTGTTCCATGCATCATGCTGCTTTAGCAAGCAGGGCTCCGTGTGTCTGTGTCAATGTACATGGCACTTTGTAGTTACTCTTACCTTTCTGTCTTTAGAATATATGAATCCCTAAGAAGGACGAAGGTTTAATTTTCATTTCCTTTCTTAGAAGCTGAACAGTAAAAACTGCTCTTTAATAAAGATCATTGAAGTTCAACTCATATACTAAAGCCTATTCTATTTTGTATCTTACCTGAAGAGCAAGCATTAGAACTAACCAAGAACTTTATCATTCTTGCCTCTAAGGTGTGATCTTGCTTCATCAACATAGGATAATACTTAAGTGAAAGATAAAGCTTATTTTTCATTCCTCTGAAATAAAATGTTTGATTTTTCTATGCTTCCAATTCACAGCTGTCCACGTACACATATCAGCATATGACAGGTGTGTGTGTGTGTGTGTGTGTGCGCGCGCGCGCGCGCTTAGTCATGTTTGACTCTTTATGACTCCATGAACTGTAGCCCACAGTCCCCTCTGTCCGTGGGACTTTCCAGGCAAGAATACTGGAGTGTGTTGCCACTTCCAGGGGATCTGGGAGATCTTCCCAACCCAGGAATGGAACCCATGTCTCCTGCATTGGCAGGCGGATTCTTTACCACTGAGCCACCTGGGAAGCCCACGTGCTGAGATGGGAGGAGTCAAAATTCATGTTTTTATTATGACCTAATTCCAGCTATCAATTTTCTTGTCTGTCTTCACATTTACAAGTAAGGACAGACTCTAAAAGTTTTATCTGTTAGAAAAATGGTGTCGTTTCCGATTTTTTGTGACCCTATGGACTGTAGCCCGCCAGGCTTCTCTGTCCTTGGGATTCTCCAGGCAAGAATACTGGAATGGGTTGCCATTTCCTCCTTCAGGAGATTCTCCTGACCCAGGGATCAAATCCGTGCCTCCTTTGGCTCTTGCATTGCAGGTGGATTCTTTACCATAATGGTACACTTCTGTTAGACGTGCATTTCACTGATCTGTGTCCCTGAAAGTGATTTTTGCTGTGTCAACTCCTCCTTGGCTTTATTTTGTTCCAGAGAGGGGTGTTTGGGCTAAACCCAGTCTTCCTCTCAGTCACAAAGGTCTTCATCTGACAGAGTGATCAGCATGCTGCTAGGCAATGATAAGGAACTCAACGGACATCCCGGTGACTGGATGACCTGTAGACCTCTCATCTGTTTGAGCTCAAGAGCACAATCATTCGTTCTTGGATCCTGGCCTTAAACGCCACTTCGCATACAGTCTTGATGTTTGGTTAAAAACGATAACCATCCGTCACTTTCAAGCCCCGTCAGATCTGCTTGTGGCTGTTGGTGAATGATATATGAGCACACTTTTCCAACCTAAGTTCCTTTTAGCGGTCCTGAAGGACACTGCTAAAATACATCACATGCGTTTGAAGAGACCGGTCACAGGAGGAAGGCAGCCTGACATTGAGGGAAAGAATGAAGCCCAAGCCCCAGTGCTGTTACCCAAGATCCTCGGGGAAAGTTGTCAGGACGGTGGCCAACGGCCCTTCCTCTCATCTGTGAGGCTAACAGCGACCTTATTTCTTAGATCTATTTCTCCGGCCCTCTCAGGATGATGCTTCATCATCCAAATGCCAGGAAAGAAAAAAATCAACAAAGTGTGTCAATCTAAATTAAATTCTCTCAGCATTCTAGGGATGAAGGACTTTTGGAAAATACTCGAGCTTCCTTTTTAATCTCTGACATTCCAAAAGCAGTTTGCCACGCACTAAGTATTTTAATATGTATGACTTTATCCACGTGATAAGGAGAAAGAGTGTTGTTGTATACTACAGTTATTTAGGGTTCATGAATTCAGTGAGTTGTAATCAGATTAAAACCCTTGACTAATAGGAAAAATCCTCACTGTGGATGGAGGCTTAATATTTATTGAACAAAAATAGTTGAGAGGATTCTATAATCTTGATGCTAAAGATGAATTTATATTTTTCTAGTTTTATGGGAATAATTGGATATTACTTTCAAAGAGGGCACTACAAAAACAAAAAGTGTGTTGACCCACTTCATACGAAAATGACATTAATCTGTCATCACTAGAGAAAACATTAATTTTGAGCTGTACAGGCTGTCAAGAAGGAATTTTCAAGAACTTCTCTGGGCCCCAGTACCTGTCAGTGCATATTCACAGTTGGTGGAAAGTAACATATTGTGACTCTGAAAGAGTATGAACCCAGTTGGCCCTTTAACCTGTGAACTTTTCTCTAACCCCGTACCCAAAGCAAATTAATTAATGTGTGACATTTGTTTTAACAAGGAACTAAGCCCTGGAGAAGGGCATGGCAGCCCACTCCAGTATTCTTGCCTGGAGAATCCCACGGACAGAGGAGCCTGACAGGCTACAGTTCACGGGGTCACAAAGAGTCAGACACAATTGAGTAACTAACACAAGGCTTACAACCAGTGTTCTAGAAAGTAACATGTGTTGTTGCTTAGTGTAAGGCTCTGATTTGACCCATATATAAACGTTTCTGGTTTATTGAGATACTTATAATGCTGTTTCACTGCATCTGGTAAGCACCATGAAATAATTTTAAAAGATACAGAAATACTTTCAGCTCCAAAATCAACTGCCATGTGTAGCTGGGGCAGTAAAAGTAGGTTTTATTCTATTCCTTAGAACATCTGCCTTGACCCACAGTTTGAAGAGTGTTGAAATGATAGCCAGGTGAATCACCAGATCAAGTGGCTAGTAAGCATTACATATATTTCCTGAACTATAGAGTTTTCATTAAGAGGTGGCATATGGACAAAGCAAAGAGGGAAAAAACTAAAAACACCATCTCTGTGCTTGTGGCTTAATTGCAGAGATGAGGCTTAAATACCCAAAAAAACTGGAAAACAGTTTCACAACAAGAGATAAACAAATAGGATGTTTGGGAAAGACATCTGGTCCCTTCAGGTTTATGGTTAATTCCAGTGATCTGTAAGAGAAATGGAACTGACTGTGAACAGAGCACCTCCTGGTCCTCTGGCAGCAAGGTGCACATTCTCTGCCAGAGGGAATGCTGGATGGGGAGGCGGGGGGCAGCTGTTTGTTTTTTCTGCAAACAGGAGACGTCTTCCATGCTAATAGCAGCTTCAGAAAGATTGCTGCAGCAGATGGAAAGAACCCATATACAGTCATGCATTCAGTTAGCAGGGACTAATTGAATTTGAGGATTAACTGTCATTAGAGAGACACAAAACCTATTTATGTCTCTATCTATGGTTGCACATGCTAAAAGGGATTTGGCACAGGTGGTGTGTGAGTCTTAGACCACTGTAGCATTGAATGGCCTTTACATTAACCACTGATGGGTTCATCCCAGCGAAGATGAGGTGATAACGGAATATGTGAGATGTGTGCTCGGTACCCCACGCGCTCTATTTCAGCAGTGGAGGAGACACCAGTAGGCAGAATACGAGGAATATAAGACTCAAGAACTATGAGTGTTTGCCTGACTGAAGAAGAGAAAGAGGAGGCTCAGTCTTCTCTCACATTCGATGATTAAAGAGAGCGCACCTTGTGTGGTTGTTGTACAGTCGCTCAGTCGTGTCCAACTCTTTGCAGCCCCATGGACTGCAGCACACCAGGCTTCCCTGTACGTCACTGTCACCAGGAATTGGTTCAAACTCATGTCCATTCAGTCAGTGATGCCATCCAACCATCTCATCTTCCATCTCCCTCATTTCCTCCTGCCCTTAATCATTCCCAACATCAGAGTCTTTTCCAGTGAGTTGGCTCTTTGCATCAGGTGCCCAGAGTATTGGAGCTTCAGCATTAGTACTTCTAATGAATATTCAGGGTTGATTTCCTTTAGGATTGCTTGGTTTGATCTCCTTGCTCTTGCCTTAGGGACTCTCAAGAGTCTTCTCCAGCACCACAGTTCGAAAGCATCAATTGTTTGGCACTCTGCCTTCTTTATGGTCCAACTCTCTCATCCATACATGATGATGGCTACAGGAAAAGCCTTCAGTTCAGTTCATCACTCAGTTGTATCCAGCTCTTTGCAACCCCATGGACTGTAGCACACCAGGCTTCCCCGTCCATCACCAACTCCCAGAGTTTACTCAAACTCACGTCCATTGAGTCAGTGATGCCATTCAACCATCTCATCCTCTGTTGTCCCCTTGTCCTCCCGCCTTCAATCTTTCCCAGCATCAGGGTCTTTTCAAATGCGGCAGCTCTTTGCATCAGGTGGCCAAAGTGTGAGTTTCAGCTTCAGTATCGGTCCTTCCAGTGAATATTCAGGGCCAGTTTTCTTTAGGATGGACTGATTGGATCTCCTTGCAGTCCAAGGGACTCTAAAGCATCTTCTCCAACACCACAGTTCAAAAGCATCAATTCTTCCCTGCCAGCTTTCTTTATAGTCCAGCTCTCACATCCATACATGACTACTGGAAAAACCATAGGTTTGACTAGATGGACCTGCATATCTGAGGTTATNGGCACCTACTGACCTGGGGAGTTCATCTTTCAGTGTCCTATCTTTTTGCCTTTTCATACTGTTCATGGCGTTCTCAGGGCAAGAATACAAAGTGGTTTGCCATTCCCTTCTCCAGTGGACCACAGTTTGTCAGAACTCTCCACCATGACCCATCTGTCTTGGGTGCCCTACACGGCATGGCTCATAGTTTCATTGAGTTAGTCTAGGCTGTGGTCCATGTGATTAGATTGGGTCATTTTCTGTGATTGTGGTTTTCAGTCTGTCTGCCCTCTGATGGAGAGGGATAAGAGGCTTTTGGAAGCTTCCTGATGGGAGAGACTGACTGAGGGGGAAACTGGGTCTTGTCTGATGAGCAGGGCTGTGCTCAGTAAATCTTTAATCCAGTTTTCTGTTGATGGGAGGAGCTCTGTTCCCTCCCTGTTATATGACCTGAGGCCAAACTGTGGTGGAGGTCATGAAGAGAACTCGACCTCCTTTAGAGGTCCCATGCCTGCACTGCTGCACTCAGTGCGCCCAACCCTGCAGCAGGCCACCGCCAATGCATGCCTCTGTAGAGAGTCCTGGACACTCCCCAGCAAGTCTGAGTCAGTCTGTTGTGGGGTCCCTGCTCCTTTCTCCTGGGTCCTGGTGCACACAAAGTTCTATTTGTGCCCTCCACGAGCCTATTTTCCAGTCCTCTGTAAGTTCTGGCAGCTCTGGTGAGGTTAATGGCAACCTTGTCCAAGAGGGCTTATGCCATACCCAGGCCTACTGCACCCAGAGCCCCTGGCCCTGTGGCAATCCACTGCTGACCTATACCTCCACAGGAGATGCTCAAACGCAGTTCTGTCTCAGTCTCTGTGGGGTCTCTCTGTCCTGGTGCACATAAGGTGTCTTTGAGCCCTCTGAGCATCTCTGGCAGGAATGGGGTTTGATTCTAAATGTGAATCTGTCCTCCTACCATCTTGCTGGGGCTTCTCCTTTGCCCTGGATGTGGGGTATCTCCTCACAGCCAGTCCAGCACGTACCATCTTACTGGGGTTTCTCTGACCTTGGACGTGGGGTATCTCCTCACAGCCACCACTCCTGACCTTGGAAAAGCCATAGCTTTGAGTATACAGACCTTAGTGAGCAAAGTGATGTCTCTTCTTTTTAATACCTTATATAGAATTCCTAATTCAACTCAACCAGGATTTGCTGTCTGCAGATTCTTCTACTTGCCTTTCCTCTTCCTACTCCAAAAACCTGGTCCTTCAGATAAGTAGTTCTCAGCCTTTTTTATATATCTGCTGAGATGTTCAGTGTAAAACAGATGACACTGTATCTGTCACACAGTGTTCTTGGGCATCTCCCAACACTGCCTGAAGGTCAGCCCCAACCCCTGACTCCAAGCACATCATGATGCACGTGTAGAACGTGACAGATCGTATTTTTCCTAAAACAGCATTGTCTCCCATCCCACACATTCTTCTCACAACATGTCTTTGACTGTTTTTTCATTGAGCTGTAGGATGTGTATCTCCTTTCCTTGAATATGGACAAAGTTAAGACTGAAGCAGGGCACATGTGATGCTGTGGGGGGATCCAAGGCAAGGTGACTTCCGCTGGGCTCCCTTGGAATGGTTGCTTTTGAACCACAGTCATCATTTCCAGAGGAAGCCAGGCAGCCCATGGACATCCACACAAGCGGAGTCAGAGCTCCCAGGTGAAGCCAGCTCCTACTTAGCAGTCACGTGTGTGATCATCTTGAAAGTGGATCTTTGAGCTCTCAGTGAATCTGCCCCAGCTGAGGCCAGATCGAGCAGAAACAACAATTTCTGCTTAACCCAGCCCAAGCTGCAGCTTTTGAAAAAATAAATGTCGTGTTTTAAGTCACTATGTTTTGGAATGTTTTGCTATGCAAGAATAGGGAACTGATACAGATTTGTGTGTCATTAGAAGAATAATCTTAAATTTGTTCTAATATATTTTTAAGAACCCTTACTGTTTTGGGCAACATATATTATTATCAATTGTCAAAACTTCCATGAGGCCTCAGTTAACATGCAGAGGTCTTTAGCAATATCTAATTCCTCTTTTCTTTCACCTTATCTTGGGATTGTTCAATAAGAGTATGTAAAATGATATTAATTACAGTATTTTCATGAGTGGCTTCCTCCTTTATGTCTGATTAGCATAATTCAGCATAGTTGTCCATACCATGACATGTGTGTTATGATACCTTTGCTATTTTTGATGCTTATTTTGAATTCCATTTTGGGGAGCTGAGCCTTCACAGTTTGTTGCTGATGTACCAGGATTTGCTGTTCACGAAGCAGAGAAATTGGAAAGAATGCTGCTGATAAGGAAAATACTGGAAAAGTTATGTAGAAATATGGATCTCAGAGAAGTAAGCTCTGAGGCACCTGGAAGTGCAGCCTCTGGGGGGCTGAGCAACACTAAGAAAGGAAAAGTGTGAATACACCTGTTATGATCAGATCAAGGGAACTGTGAGCCTGACGTTCGTCATGGGGGGCTGGTTCTTCAGCGTCTGCTTTGGTGTAAGAAGGGTTGGAGCCTGAAGCCATAAAATGACTTCAGTTTCTGTCTGATGCATCTGTGAAGCTTTCGTCTGAGGTTGTTTTAATTTCTGCCACCCTGCTCCCAGTTACAGAAAAAACAGAAGGTGGAAGGAACTCTGACCTCAGATTCAGAGATAATAAAAGAAAATATTTAAAATAAAAGAAACTAGCATCCTTCTGTCTTCCTCAGCTGGATTGCTAACTACCTGTGTGACCTTGGAGAGTTACTTCTCAAGCACCATTTTCCTCCTCTATTAAATGCAAAGGTTAGACTAAGGCTACATAGAGCTCTGGAATGTGGAATATGACTCCTGACACATTATTTTATGTTCTGCTTCTTGCTTTGTAAATATTTAGGAGTAAAATGTATGCAGAACTTGGCAAAGTCAGATGTGTATTTATGAATCTCGGTGAATCGGCTGGTTTTTACCCCCTAGGCCTCCAGAAGCCATTTTGGTTCAACAAAATGGCTTCTTTGTTGTTACTTTTAATCTTTTTTCTTCCATGATTAAAATAAAATATTTAAATGGCCACTATCATTAGCAAGTGACAGTCAGGAACAGAACATTCATTTTAAAACTGAAAAATAACATGAAAGGTTAAAATTTTTAAATAGACACAAGTGCTCAGAGTTGTGACTCTGTTTATAGTTATTTTAGTTGATTTATTGAGATTTACAAGCACCATGGCTTTGCCAAGTTCTGTACACTTTTTTTTGCAAATATTTTTGTTGCAAAGCAAACTTTGCGAACTTAAACTATCCCTTTGGAATTAGTCACATGCTATGTTCTAGAAATGTAATTGACTTGAGTCTCACCTTCTCATTTCACAGCTAAGAAGTGATTCATTTCTGTGTAATGGTGTTAACATCAGTATTCCATGGTGTTCTACACAGAAAACCGCAGTGGTCACAGTCACTGTTCCTTAAGCTTACTTGCAAGGCAGAGTCTCAAAAGAGCTGATTTTATCTTCGTTTTCCTAATGAGAGACCTGAAGCTTGGTGAAACTAACTTGCCCAAGATTATAGCTAGTTAATGATGTGTGGGCGTACTAAGTCACTTCAGTGGTGTCTGACTCTTTGCAACGCTATGGATTCTAGCCTGCCAGGCTTACAAGCCTTAAACTCAGGCAATATGATTCTAAACTCAGTTAAAATATATCCCTTCTAATTTGGATTTCTTGCCAAAATATCAGTTTCCAGAGAGGATGAAGTTTATTTTGTACAGTCAGCTTGGAACAGGGCCTGGCCTGGTAGAAGCAGGTGGGCCAGCCCATGGCCCACGGACTATTTTCTCCTATCATGATGGGAGGGAGTGACTTTTTTCCTTCTGTGCACAGATGTCTAAGGATGTCTGGGCTTCTGGGAATCCAGGCCAAAGAAAGAGAGGCTCTAAGAGGAAGAGACTTGACTCCTTCCTGGAAGTCCTTACTTTTCCATTCCAGCTTTCTGTCTCAGGATGTTTACTGTTTAGCAGTTGATCAGGAGGCACAGTGCTGAAGGAAAAAAAAAAGCCATTTCTTATAAACTAATGATTCAACTTCTAAACTCTCTGAAAATGACAAGCTTTTCATTCCTCTACCCCCTTACTTTCCTGTCTGACTATATAAGTTTATGTGATTTAATTGTCCAGGAAACTTAGTAGTCATCTACTCAATAACCCTTGTATCCCACTGGCCATTTAACTTCCCTTGTTCTTTTGAATTTGGAAGCATTGTTTACTCTATATGAAGGAGTTTTGGAAAAGGCCAGAAGGCAGGCTCTGAGCTAAAGAAATAATAAAAAAATAATGCTGTAATCATAACAATTCATTATTTGTTTTTAAGCTTGATCTTTCAGAAGGTTATTATCTGGAGTTGAATACTAATGGATTCAAGCTCTGTTTATGCAAAGGAAATCTTAAACAACAGTGTTCAGGAGGGAAGGACATTAATCAGCAGAGAAGAGGGCCTTGTGCCTAATAATGTTTGCATAATAGCTACCCTTGAGTGTATTGCTTGACTTAAAAATAAATATTCATGTTTTCCATCTCCAGTACAATTGGAAATTATTTGTGGTTATGAGTCTTTTATATGCTCTTCTGTCTGTTCAGGGGGACTTTAAATTGGGAAGCCAGGAAACCAAAAGACATAAATAAAGATGTTGTGAGTGGAGTGAGGTAACAATGGAAAGCTGCCGTGATGGGGGCACATGAGCTGAGAGCAGGTTGCAACTCTGTTCTCAGGAAGGGAGGGGCTGAATCAAACTGGCAGGTGTCAGGACATTTGCGTGATTCTCTGATTTACTTTCAATTCCTCCTTCAGTTCAGTTCAGTCGCTCAGTCGTGTCCGACTCTTTGCAACCCTATGAATTGCAGCACACCAGGCCTCCCGGTTCATCACCATCTCTCGGAGTTCACTCAGACTCATGTCCATCGAGTCCGTGATGCCATCCAGCCATCTTATCCTCGGTCGTCCCTTCTCTTCCAGCCCCCAATCCCTCCCAGCATCAGAGTCTTTTCCAATGAGTCAACTCTTCGAATAAGGTGGCCAAAGTACTGGAGTTTCAGCTTCAGCATCATTCCTTCCAAAGAAATTCCAGGGTTGATCTCCTTCAGAATGGACTGGTTGGATCTCCTTGCAGTCCAAGGAACTC
>SJYV01049607.1:618732-704216 GCA_006410875.1 Neotragus pygmaeus
TAAGATCAGTTCAGTTCAGTTCAGTCGCTCAGTCATGTCCGACTCTTTGCGACCCCATGAATTGCAGCACACCAGGCCTCCCGGTTCATCACCATCTCTCGGAGTTCACTCAGACTCATGTCCATCGAGTCCGTGATGCCATCCAGCCATCTTATCCTCGGTCGTCCCTTCTCTTCCAGCCCCCAATCCCTCCCAGCATCAGAGTCTTTTCCAATGAGTCAACTCTTCGAATAAGGTGGCCAAAGTACTGGAGTTTCAGCTTCAGCATCATTCCTTCCAAAGAAATTCCAGGGTTGATCTCCTTCAGAATGGACTGGTTGGATCTCCTTGCAGTCCAAGGAACTCTCAAGAGTCTTAGCTTCTCAATACTCACAGGATAAAAATGTAGGTCCCTTCTCTGGACGAAGAGGTGCTCACTGGAGTGGTCCCACTGGAACTTCACAGTCATGACGTGTGACAACCCAGCCTCAGGTGTGATCATGCAGACCTCCTCCCAGGGCCCTTCGGACAGCCTCTTAACTTCCATGTCCTCGTTTGTATCTTCCTTTCATCTTTTAAGGATTTCCTAAATGTGTTTGCTAATTAAACCACTGATTGTGGAAGAGTTGGCTTAACTTCACCTCCTCCAACAATCCTTTGAACTCAGCAGGTAGCCAGTGAGTTTCCCACCAGCCTCTTATTCATCTGTTCACTCATGATCAGTACTCTTCCAATAGTATTTATCCTGGAGAATTTTTTTCATCATCCTGACTTATTGCTTATATGCACCAAATGTTATTCACTGGTGCTTTAAGTTAGTAAATTCTACTTTTCTCTCTCCTTTATTCTTTCTTTTTTCTATTTCTTTTAAGTGGGAAGTGTTTCAATGTGGTCTTGAGAATGCAAGACATTCCTATTGTTAGGAATGTCTGTGTGTCATTTTCAAGGCTTTTCACGAACTTTCTTCTCAGGCAGTTACCCTAACCTTCTTTCTCTACTAAATGGATATAGAAGATCCTGTAGCGTAAAAGCCCAAACTGAGTCCTTCGCCCACACCTGCAATTGCTCGTACTTGCCCCTGCCTCCCTCTCCCTGTCCTCTCATGCAGAGTTGACATCTTGGGAAAGCTCCACCGTTTCACTGGCTCCTGCAGCCTGGCCTCACCTCTGATGAGGGCCATACGAACAGCGATATGCCTGATTAACCTCACACACCAATTCACCCTTCTTGCCAGGCTCCTTCTGAAGTGTATGTGTTTTTCATGTACTTAGTCACAGAAGTACTATACTCTATCCCTTCTGTCAATATAACTTATCCTATTTATAAAGTGCTTATTTGGCTTCATCTTTATACAGAGAACTGACCAGGACAGCTGTTAATCTTACTTTAGATAAGAAAGTTGATTTAAAAAGTTTGACTTCTTAAGGCTGAGTGCTGAAGAATTGATGCTTTCAAATTGTGGTGCTGGCGAACTCTTGAGAGCCCATTGGACTGCAAGGAGATCAAACCAGTCAATCCTAAAAGAAATCAACCCTAAATACTCATTGGAAGGACTGATGATGAAGTTGAAGCTCCAATACTTTGGCCACCTGATGTGAAGAGCCGACTCATTAGAAAAGACCATGAGGCTGGGAAAGATTGAGGACAGGAGTAGAAGGGGCTGGCAGAGGATGAGATGGTTGGATGGCATCACCGCCTCAATGGAGATGAGTTTGAGCAAACTCTGGGAGATAGTGAAGGACAGGGAAGCCTGATATGCTACAGTCCATGCAGTTGCAGAGTCGGACATGACTTAACGACTGAACAACAAGTGAATTGCAGAGATCGGAATTAGACCCCAGTTAAAGACTATTTCCTTTCATTTTCCTTAGGCCTCACAGAGCCCTGGAGAGCTACTACAGAGTGAACTCCCAGAGGGCACAGGACAGAGCCTGGGATGGTCACAGGGACCTGCACTGGGGGGTGATTGAGCTATAAAGTCTCTGCGCACCAAGAGAGACATTTCCCTCTGAATGTCAGTGTCCCATCTGTAAAAGGAAGAATGAGACACATTTCTTAGGTTCTTTTGACATACACCATTTTATTCATTCCCTTTCTGTTATTTTTTCAAAACATGTATTTGTTTACTTGTCTGTGCCAGGTCGTAGCTGCAGCTCACAGGATCTTTAGTTATGACACGAGAACTCTTAGCCGTGACACGTGGGGTCTAATTCTCTAACCAGGAATTGAACCCTACCTCCCTGCATTAGGAGTGCAGAGTATTAGCTACCGGACCATTAGAAAGTCCCCTTTTCTGTTATTTTTATCTCCTTTGCCCTTCACTCCTTTTCTCTTTGCTCTCTTTTCTGTCTGGAGAGGGAAATGACAGCCCACTCCAGTATTCTTACCTGGAGAATCCCATGGACAGAGGAGCCTGATGGGCTCTAGTCCCTGGGGTCACAAAGAGTTGGACACGACTGAGCAACTAGCACTCTTTTCTCTCATTTTCAACAACTGATTGGTACACACTGTCCGTGTACAAAGAGCATGATTGCGCCTGGAGCCATGGTCCCAGCTTAAACAGCTTGTTATGGAAAAGAAACATTCTTCCCTCTCTTTTCTATTCTCCCTTTCTCACCCTTCTTCCTTCCTTTTTCCTTCCATGCTCAAGCAGCCATCATCATTTCCTAGGGTTTCCAAGACTTCTGCTTTGGTCAGAGGGAAGGCACTCGGCCCTGGGCCTCTGAACAAGTTGAACGTGTCTGTGGTTCTTTGCCTCTGATCACCCAGGGCCCATAAGTGCTCATGATGAAAGCTTCATGTGCTTTGTTCAGTGATAGTCAAGGGCACCATGTGCTTTGATACTGCATTTTTGGCCAACTGTATACGAGAGACTCCAAAATAAGAGTAAAACGATATTTTGAAAAATAAACTTCAAACCTTTTGATTTTGAGGGGAGTGACTTTAAAACTTTAAAATTATCTTTTTCTCGAGCAGTTTTAAAATATAGGTATTTTTCTAAAGGGACCATTTTTGATCTAATACAACTGTCCCCTTTAGGGACATAACCACCATTAGACAGTCATATATTCTTTTCCTCTTTTATTAATTATATTTTTTTCATTTTTCTTCTGCACCCCACATGACATGCACAGGTACTTAGATTATTTTCCCCTCAGCTAAGTAGAAGGAAATGGCAACCCACTCCAGTATTCTTGCCTGGAGAGTCCCATGGACAGAAGAGCCTGGCAGACAACAGTCCATGGGGTCGCAAGAGTCGGACACGACTTAGCAACTAAATCACCACCACCACCACCAAGTAGCCTTACAATTAGTTTAATTAAACTTTCAGAATTCTTTCTATAAGAATCACCAATGAATTTTATGCTAGATGTATGATTACTTTCTTTAGAACATAATTAAAATATGTGTTTCTTCTTTATTGTCTCTAATCCTTCTTTCCATAGCAGTAGGTATTTATTTATAATTATAGAACACAAAATTGCTAATAATTTTTGAACCCCCAAAGGGCAAAGTAGAAGGAATTAGAAAGAAGGCAACAGAAACAATCCTAATGATCAGGCACTCTGCATCAGTGGATGAGATAAGAACATTTATATGATTTAATAAACCCTTTCAAAGATCTGATATAAATGAGACTTGCTGGTTTACAGATGTGGAAACTGAGGCTCAGAGGGGTTAAATAACTCGCCTAATATTCCACCGCCTATAAGGATCAGAGCTAAGATTGGAATCCAGTATGTGTGACTCTACATTTCATGTTCACTGTTCTGTACCAGGGCTGGAGGGGGTTCCCGTCGGCTCTAGAATGATGTACAAGATGAATGCTCAGGGAGGGAAGGGCTGAAGAGAAGGCCTCAGTCTGTCCCACGTTTCAACCTCTGGCATGCTTCTCCTCCCCTGATCCCCACCCCAAATGTAGACTGCGTCTCCCAAATACAGATCCAGCCCTTTGTAATATTTTCATGAGAGGGTCTTCTACTAATGGGACATCTCTCTTTTGTCTTTCACAGCAATTTTGCAGGCAGTAATAGCTGGTGATCTTATGAAGGTAAGATATCTTCCTACCAGAACTTTTTGTGATTAAGAACTCTAAATCAGCATAATTTCTCACCAAATTTTCATGATCCCATTTATCATTTCCCATCCCCCTGGTGGTAGAAGGCAGAAGGATGTTCTTTTTGAGAATTGAGCCGAGAGGGTGAGAGGAGTCCTGTGGCATCGCCATGTCTCCAAACAGCTAAGGGTCTGTGCAAAGGCACATGCTGTCTGCCTCGACTGGTTACAACTGATAAGTGTCCCCAGGAGACAGTGTTTATAGTGCCCCGGGTTCCTGCTATCCGGAACTAATATTTGAACTTTAAAGATTTCTTTCAGCCTAAGTCTTTAAATGAATGCATCTATAAGAATAACCTGGACAATACCCAGAAATACTTTCTTTAAGCAAGAGAAAACATCATGCAACATTATTGCTGTTTTCAACTCTGGGGATCACAGTTAATCAGAAGATACTCTGATCTGCCTTGAATATTGTGATTTGTGCTCATGTTTTCTGGAGAATTTAGTTCAGAGGAAACTGCTGCCTCCTGAGTGAATGCAAATTCTGAAGTCAGACTATCTGGGTTCAGATCTTGGCTCTGCCTTTGACTGTATATGAGACTTTGTATAATTACCTAATTGTCTCTGGGCCTCCGTTTCTTCATCTGTAAAATGGAATCACATTGCTCTTTTCTTTGCTTTACTGTGAGGATTGAATATAAAATTCATGTAAAGCTCTTAAGATTGTTCCTATAACTTCATAGAAGGGACTCTCCCAAGATAGCTATTTTGTTAATACAGTGTTAATCTGTGTTCCTTTGATAGTTAAACACAGTAGGGAGACAAATATTTGTTATAAAGTATAACGAGTAAAGTATAAAGTATAATATCTGGAAAGTATACTTTATAAAGTAAAGTATAAAGTATAATATCTGGAAAGCTATATTTGGTCCCAAGTTATTTTCAGGTGTCAGGACTTAAGACTGCCTGGGTATCCCTGTATGCACTATAATGGCATTGATCTGCTCTGTATTATCAGCAGCTTTCCCAGGCAGAGGCTCCAACTAACTCAAGTTCAGCGCTATCCCAGATTGAGAACCCAGAAGCCTTAAAAGAAAGCTAAGAAGCACTAGCTCAGTTGGTAAAGAATCCACCTGCAATACAGGAGACCCCAGTTNGACACGACTGAGCAACTAGCACTCTTTTCTCTCATTTTCAACAACTGATTGGTACACACTGTCCGTGTACAAAGAGCATGATTGCGCCTGGAGCCATGGTCCCAGCTTAAACAGCTTGTTATGGAAAAGAAACATTCTTCCCTCTCTTTTCTATTCTCCCTTTCTCACCCTTCTTCCTTCCTTTTTCCTTCCATGCTCAAGCAGCCATCATCATTTCCTAGGGTTTCCAAGACTTCTGCTTTGGTCAGAGGGAAGGCACTCGGCCCTGGGCCTCTGAACAAGTTGAACGTGTCTGTGGTTCTTTGCCTCTGATCACCCAGGGCCCATAAGTGCTCATGATGAAAGCTTCATGTGCTTTGTTCAGTGATAGTCAAGGGCACCATGTGCTTTGATACTGCATTTTTGGCCAACTGTATACGAGAGACTCCAAAATAAGAGTAAAACGATATTTTGAAAAATAAACTTCAAACCTTCTGATTTTGAGGGGAGTGACTTTAAAACTTTAAAATTATCTTTTTCTCGAGCAGTTTTAAAATATAGGTATTTTTCTAAAGGGACCATTTTTGATCTAATACAACTGTCCCCTTTAGGGACATAACCACCATTAGACAGTCATATATTCTTTTCCTCTTTTATTAATTATATTTTTTTCATTTTTCTTCTGCACCCCACATGACATGCACAGGTACTTAGATTATTTTCCCCTCAGCTAAGTAGAAGGAAATGGCAACCCACTCCAGTATTCTTGCCTGGAGAGTCCCATGGACAGAAGAGCCTGGCAGACAACAGTCCATGGGGTCGCAAGAGTCGGACACGACTTAGCAACTAAATCACCACCACCACCACCAAGTAGCCTTACAATTAGTTTAATTAAACTTTCAGAATTCTTTCTATAAGAATCACCAATGAATTTTATGCTAGATGTATGATTACTTTCTTTAGAACATAATTAAAATATGTGTTTCTTCTTTATTGTCTCTAATCCTTCTTTCCATAGCAGTAGGTATTTATTTATAATTATAGAACACAAAATTGCTAATAATTTTTGAACCCCCAAAGGGCAAAGTAGAAGGAATTAGAAAGAAGGCAACAGAAACAATCCTAATGATCAGGCACTCTGCATCAGTGGATGAGATAAGAACATTTATATGATTTAATAAACCCTTTCAAAGATCTGATATAAATGAGACTTGCTGGTTTACAGATGTGGAAACTGAGGCTCAGAGGGGTTAAATAACTTGCCTAGTATTCCACCGCCTATAAGGGTCAGAGCTAAGATTGGAATCCAGTATGTGTGACTCTACATTTCATGTTCACTGTTCTGTACCAGGGCTGGAGGGGGTTCCCGTCGGCTCTAGAATGATGTACAAGATGAATGCTCAGGGAGGGAAGGGCTGAAGAGAAGGCCTCAGTCTGTCCCACGTTTCAACCTCTGGCATGCTTCTCCTCCCCTGATCCCCACCCCAAATGTAGACTGTGTCTCCCAAATACAGATCCAGCCCTTTGTAATATTTTCATGAGAGGGTCTTCTACTAATGGGACATCTCTCTTTTGTCTTTCACAGCAATTTTGCAGGCAGTAATAGCTGGTGATCTTATGAAGGTAAGATATCTTCCTACCAGAACTTTTTGTGATTAAGAACTCTAAATCAGCATAATTTCTCACCAAATTTTCATGATCCCATTTATCATTTCCCATCCCCCTGGTGCTAGCTTGGTAGAAGGCAGAAGGATGTTCTTTTTGAGAATTGAGCCGAGAGGGTGAGAGGAGTCCTGTGGCATCGCCATGTCTCCAAACAGCTAAGGGTCTGTGCAAAGGCACATGCTGTCTGCCTCGACTGGTTACAACTGATAAGTGTCCCCAGGAGACAGTGTTTATAGTGCCCCGGGTTCCTGCTATCCGGAACTAATATTTGAACTTTAAAGATTTCTTTCAGCCTAAGTCTTTAAATGAATGCATCTATAAGAATAACCTGGACAATACCCAGAAATACTTTCTTTAAGCAAGAGAAAACATCATGCAACATTATTGCTGTTTTCAACTCTGGGGATCACAGTTAATCAGAAGATACTCTGATCTGCCTTGAATATTGTGATTTGTGCTCATGTTTTCTGGAGAATTTAGTTCAGAGGAAACTGCTGCCTCCTGAGTGAATGCAAATTCTGAAGTCAGACTGTCTGGGTTCAGATCTTGGCTCTGCCTTTGACTGTATATGAGACTTTGTATAATTACCTAATTGTCTCTGGGCCTCCGTTTCTTCATCTGTAAAATGGAATCACATTGCTCTTTTCTTTGCTTTACTGTGAGGATTGAATATAAAATTCATGTAAAGCTCTTAAGATTGTTCCTATAACTTCATAGAAGGGACTCTCCCAAGATAGCTATTTTGTTAATACAGTGTTAATCTGTGTTCCTTTGATAGTTAAACACAGTAGGGAGACAAATATTTGTTATAAAGTATAACGAGTAAAGTATAAAGTATAATATCTGGAAAGTATACTTTATAAAGTAAAGTATAAAGTATAATATCTGGAAAGCTATATTTGGTCCCAAGTTATTTTCAGGTGTCAGGACTTAAGACTGCCTGGGTATCCCTGTATACACTATAATGGCATTGATCTGCTCTGTATTATCAGCAGCTTTCCCAGGCAGAGGCTCCAACTAACTCAAGTTCAGCGCTATCCCAGATTGAGAACCCAGAAGCCTTAAAAGAAAGCTAAGAAGCACTAGCTCAGTTGATAAAGAATCCACCTGCAATACAGGAGACCCCAGTTAAATTCCTGGGTCGGAAAGATCCACTGGAGAAAGGATAGGCTACCTACTCCAGTATTCTTGGGCTTCCCTAATGATGCAGCTAGTAAAAAATCCACCTGCAGTGCAGGAGACCTGGGTTCAATCCCTGGGTTGGGAAGATCCCCTGGAGAAGGGAAAGGGTGTTCATTTCAGTATTCTGGCCTGGAAAATCCGATCTATGGACTGTGTAGTCCATGGGGTTGCGAAGAGTCGGACACGACTGAGGGACTTTCACACATACACAGGCTCTTGTATACAAGTTCTTTGGAAGCACATCTGTTGCAAAAACTGAGAAACCTCAGAGCTACATTGTTAACAGGTCACTAGCAGAAAACAAGTGCTGAGAAGGTTGTCATCATCTTGTTAAACTGTCATCTTCAGNACATACACAGGCTCTTGTATACAAGTTCTTTGGAAGCACATCTGTTGCAAAAACTGAGAAACCTCAGAGCTACATTGTTAACAGGTCACTAGCAGAAAACAAGTGCTGAGAAGGTTGTCAGCATCTTGTTAAACTGTCATCTTCAGACACATATCCCTGGGACTGGTGCCCGTGCCATGACCAGATCACAGTGTTACTAGGAATTGTTAGCCACATGAGGAAAGCGCTCTCTAAGCAGCGTATATACCTGAATTCAGTGCCGTTACCAGGCAGTGGATTAAACCAAATATTATCCCATATTCCCTAAAAAGCCTTTTTGGATTCTGTGAGCAAGAGGCATAGGTTCAGAGCTGATTCCTGCTCTTGGAGAGTTTCTAAGGCAGAAAATCTTGCAAAATGTTGTTGTCCCTTTGAAAGCACTTCATTTTGTTTTGTATATACTTTTAGTCTAGGCAACAGATTTTCCAGGGCCCTGGGCGTGTTGCTGCACTTCTTCGGTACTTAACAGAGAATTATGTGAGAGAAGGGAAATCACCCTATTCGGCTGGTTGCCTTGTTCCATTCTCTGTTATAATTCTTTCCTAGATGACTGAGAAATGACTCGGTAACATCTGATTTACTGAGAGGTGAAATATAAAGCCCGAGGGTTTTTTCTTTTTTACTTTTTTCTTTCTTTTCCTTCCCAAATACTTTCCCCTCCTTTTCTTTATCTTCTTCCATTTCTCTGTCCCGTGCAAAAAGTACTATAAATATTAAATACTCAACTGGGTGTGTGTGCCACGAGTGTGAGGAAGGAGGGGGAGAGAGGGAGAGTTGAAGGGGGAAGCAAGGTCCAAGCACACCAATGAACTGAGAATAGACCCTGGCTCAGCCCTGCGTGCAGGCTGTCTTGAGTAGCTCCTATGCCCCGGGCTGCACAACATACCCATGGACTAACCTAACGGCCACAGGTCTATGGACACCACAGCAAGGCAAAATCGGCGCAGCAGACGGATTGGGTCTCTGCTGCTCTGTGAGCCCAAATCCTTTGTGGATCTTCCCACAAAGAATGCATGTGTCCTTGTGAGACAGTACAGTTGAACAGAAGAGGATTCTTAGATTGTCATGGAAGACAGTTAGCTACTTCTTCTGGTTCCTCTGCTTCTCAATTTCGGCATGAAAAATCTGTATGTTTCTTGTGCACGCTCAGTCGCTTCAGTCATGTCCGACTCTTCGCATCCCAATGGACTGTAGCCCGCCAGGCTCCTCTGTCCATGGGGATTCTTCGGGCAAGAATACTGGAGTGGGTTGCCATTTCTTCCTCTAGGGAATCCTCCAAACCCAGCGACTGAACCCACATCACTTATGGGCAGGTTCTTTACCACTGGCAGGAAGGTTCTTACCACTAGTGCCGCCTGGGAAACGCCATGTTCCTTACTCCCAGTCAGCTGCTCCTTTTTGATCAGTTTCCTAGGAAGTCTTCCTGATTTTTTCCATCCCCTACTTTATGTTTTCTTAGTGCCCCGTGCTGTCCTTCTCATTGTCTTCTTCATCTCTGTGCAGTTCTTTAAAAATCCCTCTCTCCCATGGACAGTGAGGTCTTGGAGGCTTAGAGGTCAGAAGTCAAGTTGTATTCATGTTAGTTCCCCTGGCATCTGGCACGTGGCTAATCTGTAGTTGTATTTGAGTGCATGTATGAACTATCAGTTTATTCTCTTTGACCTTATGAGTTGTTTCTTTGTTTTTGTTTTCATAATGCTGTGCCATCTAACTTCTTGGTGGTAGACACGTTCCTTTTGCTCATTACATGCTGGATTAGTTGATTCTTATTTATTCTAAAGCTACATTTTAGAAGCTCCAGTAAGGCCCTTGTTCTGATTATTGCAGTTTAGAGAACAGAGATCCATTTTCACTTACATTACAGTTTGGTAATGTGCAGTATTTCACAAACTTAAGACTGTGTCGTCATTTAGCGCCTAATTCTCAGGCTGCAAAATCTGTTTTTCTCCCAGTCTTTTGGAACTCTTTTAGGTTCCTACTACTATATTCTCTGAACCCTTTTGGTTCTCATCCCATGGATCATCTCAAGCCTTGCTGGGTGGTATATATTGGATGATGAATAGAAGGCCGGCCGACTGCAGATCTGGATGAAGGAGGGAGCCAAACATGGCTGTGCATGTGTCTGCTGTATGCCTGCGCATGTGATCTCACGTGGGGAAGGGGCAAGCAGCTTCTGTACTCAAGTAGCTGGGCTCATTAGAGAGGGCAGAAAAAGTTAAAGTGTGGAGGGAGCGTCGCTACCAGACATCAAGCTCTTCCTGCCTATACACTTAATTGTTCTTTAACTCAAGGACACTCAGCCTGCATAGGGAAGCTTTCAGTCTCCTCTCTTTCATTTTTTCAGTGCCCAGAAAAGAAAAGGACAAAAAAAACCCAGAAAGGGAACAAGTAATTTAGCGTGCTTCCATTCCCTTAGGCTGTTCAGTACCCACTTACCCTCTCCGGAATTTGCTGAGACACTGGCCATCTATTTGAGTGATAACACAACCCAGGAATGTTACTTCATCTCTTTGGCTTTTCCCTGTGTCCTCTGAGGCTGGAGACATTTGTGGTTTGCTACATTACTTTTATTTTATCACCAGCTAGCTGTTTTCCTTGTTCCGGACTCTGTCTGAGTTGCTTTTCCTATGTCTCTTTTTCAGCTAATAGAAAGCTATAAAAACGGAGGCAGCCTGCTAATTCAGGGACCAGACCACTGTTCACTCCTTCATTACGCAGCTAAAACCGGCAACGGGGAGATTGTGAAATATATCCTTGACCACGGTGAGTAGGCATAGCAAACCAGGAATCAATTATCCATGAAGCAGACTGCATTTTCGAAGCTGACTTTCATCCAGGCTGTCCTCAGAGTGGCGGAGAGACCCTTGAGCTTTCGCTGACTCTCCTTGCTTTTATGACGGAGCCAGGATTCCAGACCCCTGGCACAGGTCACCTTAACCAAGCACCTTTACCTTAACCACCTTAACCATAACAGAAATCATTTCCATATCATAGGCCTTTGCAGGGTATTTGGGGGCTGATTACTTACAAAATGAAAGACAAAACCGAATGTGGACTTGGCATCATGTACTGTTTGGGGAAGGGCTTTTATGCTTTGGGAAGTTAACTGGTGGGGACCAGTTACCTAATCCATGTTTATAGCTGATCATTCTGAGGAGTAATGCATATATTTATTTCCATCTTTCTAGTTTCCCCTTTTTTTTCTATTTGAATCTCATTTACCTTTTCAACTCAAGTCACTTTTTATTCTCTTTGAGAATATCTGGTACTGCCGTGTCTTCTGTGGCAGGCCGTGTTCACCCGCTGGAGAGCCTCCTAACGGGGTTTGTAATCTGGTGTTAGATGGTGACCTCAGCATCTACCTCTAATAGCCCTTTAGAGGCACAGACATGTCAGAGGAGTATTAAATCTTGACCATGCTTTCTGCTTCCCATGTTTATAGTGTTTCTAGGACTGAAAAATAGGAGCGGGCAAAGTCTCCCTGGCTTGGCTGTTTTTGAGGAATCTCTGGCTCTGCTGAATTCGGGTATACAGAGATCCTAAGATTTTCTGTGAGCCCTAGCACTGAGCCAATGGCCTACCCCCATTGTATCCACATTTCGACTGTAAATAGTAAGCATTTTAGTACACAGTCACATTCCCTTTAGTACACAGTCACGTTCCCTTTAGTACACAGTCACGTTCCCTTTTTAAAAAAAACTGAAGTATAGTTGATTTACAGGGTGTCAGTTTCAGCTGTACAACAAAGTGATTCAGTTAAAGACATGTATGTTCAGTTGCTCAGTCTTGTCCAACTCTTTGCAACCCTATGGACTGTAGCCCTCAGGGCTCCTCTCTCCGTGGGATTTTCCTGACAAGAATACTGGAGTGGGTTGCCATATCCTCCTCCAGGGGATCCTCCCAACCCAGGAATTGAACCCATGTCTCCCATGTCTCCTGCATGGCAGGCGAATTCTTTACTGCTGAGCCACTGAGAAACTATACATATATTTAATCTTTTCCAGATTCTTTTCCCATTACAGATTATTACAAGATAGTGAATATAGTTCCCTGTGCTATATAGTAGGTCCTTGCTGTTTATTTTCTATACAGTCGGGTGTATCTATTAATTCCAAACTCACAATTTACCCCTCCCCTTCCTTTTCCCCTTTGGTAACCATAAGTTTGTTTTCTATGTATGGATTTACATTCCTTTTTATTCCTCTTTTTATTCAGTTCAGCAAACATGTCTTATTCTATTTACTCATTCATTCATTCATCGAATATCTGTGCGGTACTTCACAGGAGCTATCTGTCATAAACCGACACACACACAAAAATAAAATACAGTCTCTGTTATCAAACAATTGCAGGATAAAAAATATAATCATATGCATCGTCAAATTGAAAGCAGTTGTATGTAGGACCCTTAAGTCATACTGTAAAGTCACAAAGAGATAATTAATGGAGCTGCCATTTCTCAAGCACTGGTTGTTTGCCACATGCTTAGAATGAACACATCCTATCATTTAATCTTTACATGGACCTTGTAAAGGATTAGACTCTCAGTTCCATTAAACTCGCCTTGCTTTTTGTCTTCAATACCTTCTCACCATGGAGAGTTTGCTCTAACCCTTGGCCTGAATTATGGCAGAAAGAGTGGTTTAGGAAAAGGAAAAGGTATTCAAGTAGGATGGTCACCATCAGAGGCTTTCCCTTCCCCTGCCCCACCCCCGTAGGCTAGACTGGATTGTCCTGAGCCTGTCTGCCCCAGAAAGCCTAGATCTATTCCTGGTGCTGGGTCAGGGGTGTGTATATTCTGTCTCCCCCTCCCCTGACCATTCAGCCTCCAGCAGTTAAAGCATGCCTCTCTAAACAAGACTTGAATAAACAATGGTAGCATAANGTATGTTTCTTGTGCACGCTCAGTCGCTTCAGTCATGTCCGACTCTTCGCATCCCAATGGACTGTAGCCCGCCAGGCTCCTCTGTCCATGGGGATTCTTCGGGCAAGAATACTGGAGTGGGTTGCCATTTCTTCCTCTAGGGAATCCTCCAAACCCAGCGACTGAACCCACATAACTTATGGGCAGGTTCTTTACCACTGGCAGGAAGGCTCTTACCACTAGTGCCGCCTGGGAAACGCCATGTTCCTTACTCCCAGTCAGCTGCTCCTTTTTGATCAGTTTCCTAGGAAGTCTTCCTGATTTTTTCCATCCCCTACTTTATGTTTTCTTAGTGCCCCGTGCTGTCCTTCTCATTGTCTTCTTCATCTCTGTGCAGTTCTTTAAAAATCCCTCTCTCCCATGGACAGTGAGGTCTTGGAGGCTTAGAGGTCAGAAGTCAAGTTGTATTCATGTTAGTTCCCCTGGCATCTGGCACGTGGCTAATCTGTAGTTGTATTTGAGTGCATGTATGAACTATCAGTTTATTCTCTTTGACCTTATGAGTTGTTTCTTTGTTTTTGTTTTCATAATGCTGTGCCATCTAACTTCTTGGTGGTAGACACGTTCCTTTTGCTTATTACATGCTGGATTAGTTGATTCTTATTTATTCTAAAGCTACATTTTAGAAGCTCCAGTAAGGCCCTTGTTCTGATTATTGCAGTTTAGAGAACAGAGATCCATTTTCACTTACATTACAGTTTGGTAATGTGCAGTATTTCACAAACTTAAGACTGTGTCGTCATTTAGCGCCTAATTCTCAGGCTGCAAAATCTGTTTTTCTCCCAGTCTTTTGGAACTCTTTTAGGTTCCTACTACTATATTCTCTGAACCCTTTTGGTTCTCATCCCATGGATCATCTCAAGCCTTGCTGGGTGGTATATATTGGATGATGAATAGAAGGCCGGCCGACTGCAGATCTGGATGAAGGAGGGAGCCAAACATGGCTGTGCATGTGTCTGCTGTATGCCTGCGCATGTGATCTCACGTGGGGAAGGGGCAAGCAGCTTCTGTACTCAAGTAGCTGGGCTCATTAGAGAGGGCAGAAAAAGTTAAAGTGTGGAGGGAGCGTCGCTACCAGACATCAAGCTCTTCCTGCCTATACACTTAATTGTTCTTTAACTCAAGGACACTCAGCCTGCATAGGGAAGCTTTCAGTCTCCTCTCTTTCATTTTTTCAGTGCCCAGAAAAGAAAAGGACAAAAAAAACCCAGAAAGGGAGCAAGTAATTTAGCGTGCTTCCATTCCCTTAGGCTGTTCAGTACCCACTTACCCTCTCCGGAATTTGCTGAGACACTGGCCATCTATTTGAGTGATAACACAACCCAGGAATGTTACTTCATCTCTTTGGCTTTTCCCTGTGTCCTCTGAGGCTGGAGACATTTGTGGTTTGCTACATTACTTTTATTTTATCACCAGCTAGCTGTTTTCCTTGTTCCGGACTCTGTCTGAGTTGCTTTTCCTATGTCTCTTTTTCAGCTAATAGAAAGCTATAAAAACGGAGGCAGCCTGCTAATTCAGGGACCAGACCACTGTTCACTCCTTCATTACGCAGCTAAAACCGGCAACGGGGAGATTGTGAAATATATCCTTGACCACGGTGAGTAGGCATAGCAAACCAGGAATCAATTATCCATGAAGCAGACTGCATTTTCGAAGCTGACTTTCATCCAGGCTGTCCTCAGAGTGGCGGAGAGACCCTTGAGCTTTCGCTGACTCTCCTTGCTTTTATGACGGAGCCAGGATTCCAGACCCCTGGCACAGGTCACCTTAACCAAGCACCTTTACCTTAACCACCTTAACCATAACAGAAATCATTTCCATATCATAGGCCTTTGCAGGGTATTTGGGGGCTGATTACTTACAAAATGAAAGACAAAACCGAATGTGGACTTGGCATCATGTACTGTTTGGGGAAGGGCTTTTATGCTTTGGGAAGTTAACTGGTGGGGACCAGTTACCTAATCCATGTTTATAGCTGATCATTCTGAGGAGTAATGCATATATTTATTTCCATCTTTCTAGTTTCCCCTTTTTTTTCTATTTGAATCTCATTTACCTTTTCAACTCAAGTCACTTTTTATTCTCTTTGAGAATATCTGGTACTGCCG
Source organism: Neotragus pygmaeus (assembly GCA_006410875.1). Classification (NCBI taxonomy): domain Eukaryota; kingdom Metazoa; phylum Chordata; class Mammalia; order Artiodactyla; family Bovidae; genus Neotragus; species Neotragus pygmaeus. The sequence continues at coordinate 634,174 of SJYV01049607.1, forward strand.
TGTCTTCTGTGGCAGGCCGTGTTCACCCGCTGGAGAGCCTCCTAACGGGGTTTGTAATCTGGTGTTAGATGGTGACCTCAGCATCTACCTCTAATAGCCCTTTAGAGGCACAGACATGTCAGAGGAGTATTAAATCTTGACCATGCTTTCTGCTTCCCATGTTTATAGTGTTTCTAGGACTGAAAAATAGGAGCGGGCAAAGTCTCCCTGGCTTGGCTGTTTTTGAGGAATCTCTGGCTCTGCTGAATTCGGGTATACAGAGATCCTAAGATTTTCTGTGAGCCCTAGCACTGAGCCAATGGCCTACCCCCATTGTATCCACATTTCGACTGTAAATAGTAAGCATTTTAGTACACAGTCACATTCCCTTTAGTACACAGTCACGTTCCCTTTAGTACACAGTCACGTTCCCTTTTTAAAAAAAACTGAAGTATAGTTGATTTACAGGGTGTCAGTTTCAGCTGTACAACAAAGTGATTCAGTTAAAGACATGTATGTTCAGTTGCTCAGTCTTGTCCAACTCTTTGCAACCCTATGGACTGTAGCCCTCAGGGCTCCTCTCTCCGTGGGATTTTCCTGACAAGAATACTGGAGTGGGTTGCCATATCCTCCTCCAGGGGATCCTCCCAACCCAGGAATTGAACCCATGTCTCCCATGTCTCCTGCATGGCAGGCGAATTCTTTACTGCTGAGCCACTGAGAAACTATACATATATTTAATCTTTTCCAGATTCTTTTCCCATTACAGATTATTACAAGATAGTGAATATAGTTCCCTGTGCTATATAGTAGGTCCTTGCTGTTTATTTTCTATACAGTCGGGTGTATCTATTAATTCCAAACTCACAATTTACCCCTCCCCTTCCTTTTCCCCTTTGGTAACCATAAGTTTGTTTTCTATGTATGGATTTACATTCCTTTTTATTCCTCTTTTTATTCAGTTCAGCAAACATGTCTTATTCTATTTACTCATTCATTCATTCATCGAATATCTGTGCGGTACTTCACAGGAGCTATCTGTCATAAACCGACACACACACAAAAATAAAATACAGTCTCTGTTATCAAACAATTGCAGGATAAAAAATATAATCATATGCATCGTCAAATTGAAAGCAGTTGTATGTAGGACCCTTAAGTCATACTGTAAAGTCACAAAGAGATAATTAATGGAGCTGCCATTTCTCAAGCACTGGTTGTTTGCCACATGCTTAGAATGAACACATCCTATCATTTAATCTTTACATGGACCTTGTAAAGGATTAGACTCTCAGTTCCATTAAACTCGCCTTGCTTTTTGTCTTCAATACCTTCTCACCATGGAGAGTTTGCTCTAACCCTTGGCCTGAATTATGGCAGAAAGAGTGGTTTAGGAAAAGGAAAAGGTATTCAAGTAGGATGGTCACCATCAGAGGCTTTCCCTTCCCCTGCCCCACCCCCGTAGGCTAGACTGGATTGTCCTGAGCCTGTCTGCCCCAGAAAGCCTAGATCTATTCCTGGTGCTGGGTCAGGGGTGTGTATATTCTGTCTCCCCCTCCCCTGACCATTCAGCCTCCAGCAGTTAAAGCATGCCTCTCTAAACAAGACTTGAATAAACAATGGTAGCATAAATTCTACTTGCCTTTTGCACACACACACACACACACACACACACACACACACACTATAGGTGTTTTCCTGTAGTGACTCTTCCAAAAGCTGGTGACAGGTAGAACCAAATATTAGAACCCAGCCCCATAGACAGTGCATAAAGGTCACAAAGCTTCCATAGTTATTTTTCTCTTAATAGAAAAGATCTCAGAATTTCCCCTGGAAAACGTGAAGGTACGCGTTAGATATATATGCCCTCACCTTGTTTGCTTTTAGCTCAGGTTCAAGTTCTCCTGGTGGCTGTCATCTTGATCATTCTCAATTCTTCCCTCCTGGTTTGGCTTTTACCCACAAAGTTGGGTGCTTGCCCTCATACCTTAATCTGCTCAGTACCCAAGTACCTCTCTAGGGTTGGTGAGACACCGGCTATCTATTAGAGTGATGAGACCTCTTAGAAATTCTCTCTCCTCCCCGCTCTACCTCTTCTGAAGAACAGGCATTCCCCTCCCTGGTTCTGGGATCCTTTTGCTGGTATCTCACTTGGTCTTACCTGTCAGGCTGCAAGCAACTGCAGTTTTGACTAAGTCTGTATTTAAGATGGATCCTCACACGTTCAGGGCTGTCAGCTGGGGTGGCTGGGACACCTGGACTTTCATCCCAGGCTTCTCCATAGCACAACGATCCCCAGGTTTCAGAAGGGTGAGTTTGGAAGCTTCCAGACATTGGGAGGCCGGGCTGGAGAAGTGTGCCTCATCTCTGTGGCATTCTGTCAGCTAAAACGGGTCATGGAGGCATCCCCAGCTCCAGGATTGGAGAAATAGACCTCTCTGCTCCATAATTAATGGATGTGTTTAATCTGTCCCCTCCGTTACTCTCTGTCTTCTTCAGCTGAAAATGGTGATCTTCTCAATATTCTGAACTACTGACTCACTTGGAATTCCCTGGTACTCAGCTTTTATATTTTCCCTTGGTTTAGGGTCCTAAGCTAGGGCTTCAAGATTTAGCAAATAAAAATATAAGACACAATAACATTTTTTTTTTTAGCATAAGTATGTCCCCTGCAATTTTGGGGACATGCTTGCACTAAAACCCAGAAATCCTCTTTTCAGCTGAGTCTCCCCAAGGGCTTGAATGAGGAGGCTTGAGATGGTATTGCTCTAACACCGTGGATTTTCACAACCCTCACCACCCACTTCTCTTTCCACTGCCTTAAATAAGACGGCCGAGAAAGGCCCCTGTAACTCGAGCTCCCAGGGCTTGGAGTTTCTAACCAAGCTGTAGATCAGCACACACACTTTTCCTGCCGTGAAATCCAGCTGGCACATCTCTGAGTGCTTGCACCAAAGCCTGACATTCCAACACCAAACTCCTTTCTCTTGGATCCCAAGAGTGAATTCTGCAGTATAGAGTGAGAGATTTTGCAAAGAGTGAGTCATGCAGGAAGAATTTGCTAGTAACTTGGGGAAGGGAGAAGCTTATTTTTCTCATTTTTTGGTTAACTTTTGTAAATTAGTCACTTTAACATTTACACTAAGGAGAAAACCCGATATTCTTGGAATCACCTCCCCTTCGCTCACAGGCAGACAGTTCTCACGGTCACTGCATCTGCCTCATGGGTCTCTAATTGGCTGGTAGATGTAGGACTCTGAAGATCATGCAGCCAAATCCATCTCTTCTGTCTGAAAATAAAATCTTACTACGACCTACAGTCCAAAGATCACTGTATATTGATGGGTGGCGATTTTTAACCTTTTAGTACTACAGCCAAATAATAAAAACTGATCTGTGGTTGATTTTTATTAAAATTAGTATTTATCAACCTGATAGTCAATTCAGGTTGACTGAATTGATGGCCGGTTTCATTCATAACATCAACTTCATTATTCCTAGTTGTTGAGCAGCATGGATGTGAAATCTACTGACATTGTCAGCCTAATTCTCCATGTTGTTTGAGAGCTGAGCACTTTGGCTCAAATATTTTTGTTGTCATTTGTCTTAATGTCTTTAGTTGCTGATATGATTTTATAAACTTGCGCATTTAGAATTGAAAACTGTCTTTGCAGAACTAGTCATCTCTCTTAAATTGCAGCAAGCCCTTTGTGGTGTTCTTGAAGTCAGGGACACATACCCAGAAAACATGACACTTTCTCTACTCTGTCATCATCTTCTTAGTGTGGTCTCTGCTCAGCAAATAGTCTTGCCTGATTAATAATGATGCTGACTCTGAAATCCCCCTGATTTGATGGAAAATAGCCTTTGCTGAGATGCCTCTGTGAGGCTGGGGTTCAGAGATGTCTACCAAACTATGGCATCGTATTGATAAGTTAACGTTAGATTTACGGTGGTTGGATCTGATCGGTTTGAATTCACATAAATAAAAGAATAAATCCATGCAGATTTTATACTGTGGCAAAGATCAAGAGACACCCCCTTCTTGCCATCTGAGTTGCTGCAAACCTCTTGAAATTGTAGTTTTTAAATTTTTGTTTTTTAAACTTGATTCAAGTCTTTCCTTGGCTTTATAGTATATAAATCCTAAAGACTGTTCAAAGACTTGCCTGTCAGAATGCCTTTCAAGACAAGGGTCCTAAGAAATCAGTGGGCCCTTTGCAAGGAGCATGACTGACGGGACTTGGTTGCCTCCTGCATCCTTACTCCAGGGAACACCTCTCTGCTCTCTGCTTCACCCTCGTCTTCATGTCTTATTGATGGTGGGGGTCCACAGTCAGGATGCCTCTTGAATGGGGGTCGTGAGAGCTTAGTCATTCTCCCAGGCACCACATTCAGCCACGAATTTCTCTTCTCAGGGCTCTTTTAAACACGGGCTGGGGGGCCATGGGACCTGTGGTTATGTCTCAAAAGCCACAGGAGGCTTGAATTTTTCTTGTCCCTCATCTTCTTTGGGACTTCTTCTCTTAAATACACTACATGCTGCTTCCCTTTATGAAAAACTGGAATTTGGGCAATGGGAGGGTTGAAAAGAGAATGGAGGTGGGAGAGAGAGCCTAAGAATACCACAAGGACCGGGTGGAGAGAGGAGGACGGGAGGGATTCCAGAGGAGAGCCCCCCCACCCCCAGCGGTTCCTGCTTTTCAACTCCTTTCAACCATATTTTTGCCCACTCCCTCCTCCCTCGTTGTACCGTCCCAGAGACTTTTGTGGCGTTCTAGTCTTTAACCACCGGGCACATTTTGCTCTTTTGTTTTTATTCTCCCAGTGCCCACCCCCCTCTGCCCCCTACTGTGTTTCCTGATAGAAATCTCACTCATGCATTTCCTTTCTGATTTCAATGGCTTACTTTGTCTTCCCTCTTTTTCTGCCTTCAGTCTTTCTTTTCTCTTTTTTTTCCACCCACCCCCCCTCTCTGCCTCTGGTCCCCAAGAGAAACGACCCCCGTCCCGCTGGGACAGGATGGCGGTGCTGTTGAGAGTTCCCAGTGCCGGCTCTCCCCACATCTGTGCAGCTTTTGTCGGCGCTCAGGAGGATTTGGAATGGTCTGCTGGCAGCGTCAGGGAGACTAATGGGAAATGAGGTCCAGAGGGAGAGAGGCCACGGGGAGGTGGGGGGACAGCAAAGGGGATTTGGATGGCTCGGTGTGGGAAGCAAATTAAAGGATGCATGTGACAAAAGACACATCATATATAATGCAAGCACGATGGTGATGATGCAATTGCATGTGTTCCTGGAAGAGCTTCTGGGATGAGCACTGACTGGGCAGTCGATTTGAAGTTTGGAAGGTTTGACTACTTACCACGCTGTCACTTTTTCAACATTGGGAAATTTGTGAAGTTTTGCTTCTCTTTTGAATTCCCTGCCCCACATCCGAAAACTAATGCATTTCTACCCACAATGTATTTTTCTTTCCCCTTTATTTTTCAGACCATTTCTCAGATAACATAGCCTTTTTTTTTTAATCCATGTTCCTTTTATGGATCTTTTTCTCTTAGGAAAAAAAGTGTGATATTGGCCAGGATCCAAGTGGATTTTTAAATGTCATTCATTCATTCAAAAAGTCTGTCCCATACACTTTTAAACAGAAATATTATTGTAATAATCACTACTCATCTTTATTGTCCTGAGTGCTTTATGTGTATTTATGTGTTTGATTCTTACAACAAGCCCTCAAGGTAAGTTCTCTTATCTCTACTTGACAGGTGGTAAAACTGAAGTGTAGTAAAGCTGGATGACTTGCAAAAGCTCATCCATAATATAAGATATGGTCTCTGCCATGAGTATTCCTAAAACTCAGTAAGAGAAATAAAGCATGGATAAACAACCACAGTTCAGGGTAGTTTGAAATGAATATCATATGCAGGATTCTACTGATATCTGGCATCTATGGAAGGGCGATCACCTTCTGAAACGTTCATGAAGTAATCTGTACCTATATCCCTTCAATAGAGATTCAGTGGTTGCTTCCTGGTGCAGGTCAGCTGGGGGCTGAACTGTGGGTGTTTTAGTAAACCCTGGGGAGACAGAAAGCCAAGACTTCTATTCAGGGAACAATCAGGAATTCTCTGCTGATAATTTAATGGCATTCCTTCCAATTCCTTAGGGGAGATGCATAGTATCCACAGTCAGAACACATGTACACATGACAAACAAAAGCCCAAACCCAAATGTTCCCCCATTGATCTGTTTGAAGGAATTCCATCCTTATTTTTTCTTTGTCCTGTTCTTTACCTATGCCTGAGGCTAAAATTAACTTTTCAAAAAAAATCATAGTTGCTACTTTTCACATGTATTTTTTTCTTTCAAGGGAATATACTTGTGGTCTTTGTTAATGGTTTTTGTTTTTATGGACATGCTCCCACCTCCAAATCTTACACTTATGCTATGAATCTACACAGGGAACTATTAGACAGCATGATGCACTGATTTTGTTCCAAGAAAATGTAATTTTTATTGTTTGCAAAATATAATTCTACTCATGTACATTTTTGTACAAAATTCCTTTTTATCTTTGAATCAAAGTATAGTTGATTCACAGTGTTGTGTTAATTACTGCTATACAACAAAGTGACTCAGTTCTATGTACTTATATACACACATTATATTTTTTCATATTCTTTTCCATTAAGGCTTCTTACAGTATACTATGTAGTTCCCTGTGCTATACAGTAGGACCTTGTTGTTTATCCATTCTATATGTATCAGTTTGCATCTGCTAATCCAAACTCCCAATTCACCCCTCTCCCAGCCCTCTCCTCCTTGGCAACCGCCAGTTTATTCTCTGTGTCCCTGATTCAGTCTGTTTCATGCATAGGGACATTTGTGTCACGTTTTAGATTCCACATAGCAGTGATAGCTTGATACACTATTAAAAATAGCTCCCAGTAGGTCACTAGAGACACACATAGGGAGGGAAAGCCCAGTTCTGTTGCAGACTCCACCTGGCATTCACCCCTCTTGTCCTTTCTTCTCCTAAATCTTCTTGCTGTCAGTTAAGTCCATCTTTCCAGAATCCATCTTTCTAAAACCTTTAATTGAAGTTTCTTTGGGTATTAATTAAGAGCAAAAAGATACATCTTGTTTTAGTATCAGCACCTCTGTCAAGGACAGAGGATTGGAGAGGAAGGGGGAGACGATAAACAGCTCCAGGCGTGCCTGACTCCCAGATTAGAGGATCCGCTCAGAAAGCCCGCTGGCTTGGCTTCATTTATAGTGATTCTTGTCAGGAGTCTGAGGAACAAGCTTCTTTTCTTTGTCTCACTTTTTTTTAGCACAGATGAAACTGCTTTATCATCCTCTCACTGCATGGAGGCATGGACCCCGGAGTCCATGGACCCACTGTGGCTGCAGCTCCGAGAGCACCGGGTGACAGTGCTGAGGAAGTGAGATGAGACCCCTCAGCTCAGCTCAGGCGTGTCCGACTCTCTGCGACCCCATGAACCGCAGCACGCCAGGCCTCCCTGTCCATCACCATCTCCCGGAGTTCACTCAGACTCACGGCCATCAAGTCANTCTAGAAGCATTTGGTGTTTATAACATTTCTTCCAGATCTGGGGAGGGAAATTTTATGAAAAATAGAATTTTACTGTATTTCTAAAATAAAGAAATTGGGGTAGAGAATGTCTTGACTTAGTGTAAGCTGCTAAGTGTTATGTCAGATAAAGAACACTTAATAATACAGTCTCTCATAGTTTTAATGGTATATGCTGTATTAGACCTTCCCGAACAACCTGTGCTAAAAGTAGTCTTTAAAGCCTACCCAATTCTCCTTTTCTTCCTTAGGTAGCCACTTAATTAGTCTTAATTTATTCTATCCCTATTAATTTTATTTCTTCAGCTTGTTTGAAAGTTTCTTGAAGGCATAGGCCTTTTTTTTTTTTTAAATCTCCCATTCTCTACATATTGCCTGGTGATGATTGAGAGATTGATGAGGGGGAGGAGGAGGGAGCATCTCTCTTTTGGAGGGGGAGGTGGTCTTATTATCCCTAAAACTAAATACTCTGCTCTTATTCAGCCTCCCAAAGTATTTTAATTCTGTGACTACAATTTTGTGGGGGTTTTTTAATGGTAATTTTTTGAACTTTTTTTTGATGGGCATCTTGCTTTTCCTCTTCTTTAGGACCGTCTGAGTTATTGGATATGGCAGACAGTGAAACGTGAGTGTTGCCTTACAATATATAGTCCAGATTGTCTTCTTGAGATCATATAAAAATGTCCTACTTTCACTTGCCTTTATAACTGTAGAGCTAATCTTCTAAATCAAAGATTACACTGTAAAAATAGATGATACCTGTCATGATGACTGCATATATAACCATTGCTGTTGATCATTCAGAACTTCCTTCAAGGGAGGTACTTCTGCACTGGTGCACCTTGAATGCCAGAGAAGTCTAATGGACTTAGTTCTTAATTACCCATCCATTTACTCTTTGTCAACTGGGGTTTATAAACAAATTAAGCCCTAATGCCCTAAAGCATCCTTTTTGTGCAGTGAGACAATTTCTCTATGCTAAATCTAGAATGGGACAAGTTATATGCAACCACTGGAGAACCAGGAACATAGTGGCTCCAACCATTTCCATGTTTTGTGCCTCAGAAGAGGAACTCTGGTTCAAAAACTCACCAGCTCTGCAGTTGGCCCCCAAACTGATAATATTTGTTGTCAACGTTTTTATTCCCAGAGTAGCACAACAGTTACCATTCCCCAAGCAGGGACAAAGAAAGGCTGAAAACATCTCACCCTGGAAGCCAGGAGCCTCTAGAGAACGGCAGTGAAATATAGCAAGGATGAAGAATGGGTGGGGTGATGTTGTGGTTGTTCAGGCTCTCGGTTGTGTCCGACTCTTTGTGACCCCATGGACTGTAGCACACCAGGCTTCCCTGTCCTTCACTATCTCCCCAAGTTTGCTCAGACTCACGTCCATTGAGTCAGTGGAGTGGAGAAGGGCTAAGGAGACCAGAAGGAGGAAAAGTAGGAGGGGTTTAGCCATGAGTCACTGACAAGGAAGAAACTGTCCATTGCTACAGGAGCTTGTCGGCAAGGTCATCATTCACCCTAGCTTGGCATTAAGTGTCTTTTCAATTTCAGACTCAGGATGGGAATATCCTGCTCCCTCTGCTGTCTGTGGGGGTTGGAGAAATAGTCACTTTGCCGTGGCTATTCCCCATCCTGAAAGCGGGCTGACCTCAGGCCTGCCGCTAAATGGAGGTGACTCGGGCTGCTGACCTCTCCCAGAGTTCTTACTGTCCCTCCCAGACATCCTCTGGGGCTGCCCCTCCCCTTCCACTCACAAGGAACCAGCAGGTTGGGTGTTTCCTGGGTCTTTGAAGTCAAGGCCCAGGAGCTGGCCTTCCCAGGGCCAGGTGGCCTTCCCAGGGCCAGGTGATCTACCGAGCCCGCGATGTGGTGCTCCGTGCTGCTCCTCCTCCTGCGTGTACTTCATCTCTTGTCATTCCGGCTCTGTCCTGATGTCTACGGGACATAGCTGGAATGTCTACACACAGTGGCTGCACACTGTTCAGACACGTCTACGCACATCAGTCTATTTCAGAGTGCCACTGAAGATTACTTACATCACACAGTAGTCGTTTAAAACAAAATCACTCTGCCTACCTAACCAGCCAACACTGTTTGAAAAAAAGGCTGGAGTCAGATGTTATGGTGAGATGATGACCAACTCAAGGTACTTTCAGGACCCCGGTCTGCCACCTCCCCTGTCAGTGCCCTGCAACTGTGCTCTCAACCACAGGTGGGAAGGTGGCCAGGGGGCACGGCAGGTCAGCAGCGGGGGTAAGATGCGACCCTCACTTCCCTCCCTGCTCCCTTTCCCCCACCCCAGATCCCGCCTCCAGCCCTTTACCCATTTCATCTCTGATTTAGGGGTGAGACCGCACTGCACAAGGCAGCCTGCCAGCGGAACCGGGCTGTGTGCCAGCTTCTGGTGGACGCAGGAGCATCTCTGAGAAAGACCGACTCCAAGGTAACTTGATGAGTGAGTGCAGGCATCCTCCCCCAGGGCAGGATCTCTGGCTCCATTGCCTTGGAGCAAAGGCATCCTTTCTGTACTTATGGAAGTGCCTGGGGCTTTGGAAAAAGGAGGACAAAATAAAGTGTTTCATTTAGAGAAACTGCAGTTTAAATGTATAAGCACAAAGGGAGGGTGTGTGCTTGTCCAAGGGGCTTCATAGACCTCTGAACGCTCTGACCTCAGGACTCAAGGGGAGAGAGAGGCAGAGAGAAGAGTTAATAGAGATCAACCCGATAGAGTAATTTGCTATGATGATCTGAGGTCATGGTCATGGTTGGCTCTGAGTTTTAAAGCACCATCTAAGAAAGGACAAGCCACTTAACTGTAGCAGGTTACAGAGAAGAATTTTAATATATAAGTTAGGACTTTATTAAGTATGTGCTAAGTAACCTAAGTTTGGCGTCAATGAAAGTAGACAAGAAACAGGTAACTTAGAAGCCTACTGATGACTTCAGAATTGCTCAACACTCAAATAAATCTAATGGGAGCTGTGTGTGGTTTTCACTCTGGAGTTTCCTCCAACTGAGTACATTGTGACAGCTTTCTCTCTGATACGGACCTTTCTGTCCTTTCTGAACCAGTTTCAGTGCTTGATTCTTCATTTCCCTTCTGACCCACCAGATCCTTGCTCTCTGAGGTCCCTGGCTGTCTTAATTCTGATAAATCTAGACTATTGAATTCATTAAGCCGGGTCTTCATTTCTAGCTGATCTGTTATCTGTCTGGTTAGCTAACTGGGTGTAAGATTCCAAATGGCAGATAATTACTCACTGTGATATTCTTCCCAGATGATATTTGCATTCAAGTGCTTTGATGTAAAACCTCAGTGAGAGGCACAACCCAGGGAAGCAAGACCAGCAGAGGCCAAGATTGGAGGTGGGCTTGGCCCTCCTTGCTAAGGCCACTCAAACACTGCAGGGCCCTTGCCTGTGCACCAGAGACTGGTCTCAACTCTGGGGTAGAAGGAGGAGCAAGATGAAGTAGAGGGACCAAGAAGAGATGGGCAGGAGACCTGGCCCCAGAGCAGATGGTTCTTTGTTAATCTAAGTTTCTGAATCAAATAAAGGGACTCAGTGTTCCTTGATATTTCTATTTTGTGTTATGTATGTATGTCCTCTTTTCAAAATGCAAAGTTTTATCATTTTTATTATAAATATAGTGCAGCCTCACAGAAAACTCTAGCAATGCAAAAATTTTTTTTAAAGTAAAAATTGCTAGAAATCCCACAATCTAGGCCTATATACCACTAAAATGTTAATTATTTCTTCTCACATGTGGGTATGTCCATTTTTCTCTCTCGTTTCCTGCAAGCAGGTAAAGTCAAGCTATACTACATGCTATTGTATAACCTACGTTTGCACCCAACATTTTGTTTTAGAGAGCTTACCGTTTGGAGTAGAAGAGCTATGCTTCATCCTTTTCAGGGATCCTCTAATTTTTTCCATTCCCTAATTTTATGCTTGGTGAAAGCTGAATATCATAATTATGACTGGATCTTCTCCTGGAAATTTTTGGAGAGAAGCAATATTTTGAGGGAATTCCTCAATAGAGAATGGCTCCTTAAAAATCAACTCAAAGGCCCACTCACTCCACCTCTATTTAGAAACTGAGAATTTCAACCTCATTAATGTTGATGACAAGATATCTCTTTAAAAAATGATACAAAGAAATTTATTTACAAAATAGAAACAGACTCACAAACCTTGAAAACAAATTTATGGTTACTAAAGGGGAAAGGTGGAAGGAGGAATTAGGAGTTTTGGTGAAAGTTTTGGAAAAATTGGGAGATTATCTATTTTATACACATACTACTACATATAAATAAAATAGATAATCAACAAGGACCTACTGTATAGCACAGGGAACTCTACTCAATATTTTGTAATAACCTATATGCAAAAAGAATCTGAAAAAGCATTGGGACATGTGTGTGTGTATAAACTGAATCACTTTGCTGTATACTTGAAACTGACACAGTATTGTAAATCATCTATATTCCAGAAGAAAAAAGATATGCTACAAATACTGTAACCAAATTGAATAAAATTATAGGAACTTGAAGCTATGGTTAAGTATTAAATCTGGACTAAATAGGTAAAAAGTTTAGAGCGTTTAGAGCCATTGTTACATCCCTTTTTTCTTCTGTTCCACATGCCCTTGTAAGCTACTAGGATCAGACTTAATTGAAGTTGATACCATCCATTGCAAAAGATAAGGCTGAGAAGTGTTTGATAGTTTCTGTGATACTTGTGTGCATTTTTATACTGTTTATCTGGTACGGTGATCATGCCTCTATCCTTTGCTTAGAACTTAATATCATTTTGTACGTATACACAATGGAATATTACTCAGCTATATAAAAGAACAAAATAATACCATTTGCATGATGAACCTAGAGACTGTCATACTGAGTGAAGTCAGTCACACACAGAAAGACAAATATCACTTATGTGGAATCTGAAAAGATGATACAAATAAATCTATTTACAAAACAGAAATAGACTTACTAATGTAGAAAACAAACTTATGGCTACCAAGGGGGAAAGGGAGGAGGAAAAGTGTAAACTGGAAGATTGGGGAATAACATATACACACTATAATATATAGATAACTATAACTAATAAGGACCTACTCTATAGCACAAGAACTCTGCTCAGTACTCTATGATGACCTATATGGGAACAGAATCTAAAGAGTATATAACTGATTCACTTTGCTATACAGCAGAAACTTGCACAACATTGTAAATCAACTATACTCCAACAAAATTTTTTAAAACAATATCATTTTTAAGTAGATACCATTGAACAAAAATTAGAAGTGTCAAGGATGGTTAAGTATGTCTATAAACATTCAAAATAATGGAGACCATTCCTCCTTTAACGGTTGACTTATGTTTATTGGCCTCATTTCAGAAATATTACGTGTATAAACATACATCAGTTCAGTTCAATTCAGTCACTCAGTCATGTCCGACTCTTTGTGACCCCATAGACTGCAGCACGCCAGTCCTCCCTGTCCATCACCAACTCCTAGAGTTTACTCAGACTCATGTCCATTGAGTCAGTGATGCCATCCAACCATCTCATCCTCTGTTGTCCCCTTCTCTGCCCACCTTGAGTCTTTCCCAGCGTCAGGGTCTTTTCAAATGAATCAGTTCTTCACATTAGGTGGCCAAAGTATTGGAGTTTCAGCCTCAGCATCAATCCCTTCCAATGAATATTCAGGACTGGTTTCCTTTAGGATGGACTGGTTGGATCTCCTTGCAGTCCAACGGACTCTCAAGAGTCTTCTCTAACACCACAGTTCAAAAGCATCAATTCTTCAGTGCTCAGCTTTCATTATAGCCCAACTCTCACATCCATACATGACTACTGGAAGAACCATAGCTTTGACTACACGGACCTTTGTTGACAAAGTAATGTCTTTGCCGTAACTTTGGTCATAACTTTCCTTCCAAGGAGCAAGCGTCTTTTAATTTCATGGCTGCAGTCACCATCTGCAGTGATTTTGGAGCCCACGCTCTATTCAGTCAGCAAAAACAAGACTGGGAGCTGACTGTGGCTCAGATCCTGAACTCCTTATTGCCAAATTCAGACTTAAATTGAAGAAAGGGAAAATCACTAGACCATTCAGGTATGACCTAAATCAACAAACTACATATAGCATCATAATTTGTTGTTGTTCAGTTGCTGAGTTGTATCTGACTCTTTTATAACTCCATGGACTGTGGCCCATCAGACTCCTCTGACCATGGGATTTCCCAGACAAGAATACTGGAGTGGTTTGCTATTTCCTTCTCCAAGGAATCCTCCCAACCTAGGGATCAAACCTGCACCTCCTGCATTGGCAGCCAGCTTCTTTACTGCTGAGCCACCAGGGAAACCCAACATTGTAATAGACTGCAAAAAATTATACAGTCAATTACAATGATGCAAAAGAACATTTCATGACATAGAGCATTTCATAACATTTCATCACTTATATGTTATTAAGTGCAAAAGCACATTACCTAAGTATATAAACAAAGTATGGCTTAGTTTTCATAAAACTAATTGTGTGTAGAGCTACAGAAATAAGAAAATAGCTACTTTATAGGAAGGTTAACAGCAGTTATCTTAGTATAGTGGAATTACTGGTGATTTTTGCTTACTTATGCTTTTCTACTTTCCCAAGATTTCTTTACTCAACACCCATCACTTTTGTTATCAGAAATTAACTTACTTTTTAGGGAGATAAAATAGTTCTAAATTAGGGAGAACCAAACTGAAGACTTTGAAACCAGCGACTGCTGCTGCTAAGTCGCTTCAGTCATGTCCGACTCTGTGCGACCCCATAGACGGCAGCCCACCAGGCTCCCCCATCCCTGGGATTCTCCAGGCAGGAACACTGGAGTGGGCTGCCATTTCCTTCTCCAGTGCATGAAAGTGAAAAGTGAAAGGAAGTCGCTCAGTCATGTCCGACTCTTCGAGACCCCATGGACTGCAGCCTACCAGGCTCCTCCATCCATGGGATTTTCCAGGCAAGAGTACTGGAGTGAGGTGCCGTTGCCTTCTCCATGAAACCAGCGAAGAAATCCCTTTAAATTGTTTCTGATCATCTCTCCTTTGTTTCTGCGTATTATTTCCCGAATTTAGTATCACAGAAAGACTTCCAAACTAGAAATCAGAATGCCTGTTTCCCTATTTTCTGTTCAGTGATTTCTATCCCCCTCTGAAGAGAATCTGGGTTCTCATACTTCCTGTGCCACATAATTTGCTGCTGTGTACCTAGTTACTCTATGAACCTCCCTTTCCTTTGATGGAAGCCCCACCTCTGAAAAGTGATCGTCTCTCTTGAACTTGCATATCTCACGCGTTTGATGCAATAATAAATTTAGAAAGTATCTCATCAACTCAAACAGAAAACATGGAAAGATCAGTTTTAGTGAGTTATCTTTGAGCAGCTCTGTTTCTATGATTTTTTAAAAAATGTTTCCTAAGTGTTTGTGTCTCTTTCCTTTTCACTGTTACCTACAGGGTAAGACACCTCAAGACAGAGCCCAACAGGCCGGGGACCCAGACTTGGCTGCCTACCTGGAAAGCCGCCAGAATTATAAGATCATTGGCCATGAGGACCTGGAAACTGCTGTTTGACCCTGGTAGACAGGCTGAGAGAACCTCAACAAGCATCTCACCTGTGCCCTCCTGGCGATCGGGCGGCTCCCCTGGAAGAAGCTGATGGAATCCATAAATCTGTCTCTCCTGCAAGAATCTATCTGAGACCATGCCACCAGTTTTAAGGGCTACCAAGATGTACCACAGAACATGATAGCCCACTGAGGATGAGGCAGGATACCTGGAGATTTGTGGACTGCGAGTTCCACAAAATTCGATCCTTATTGCTTCCAGCAAGTAGCATGAACTTCTGTGTTCACCTGTATAATTTATTTTAAAGATCCAAGGATGTTCGTATAAATGGCACTGCTCCCTCGCCCCCCCCATGCATTCACTTTTCCCCTGTACCGCACAATTCTACTGTAACGACCCATCGATTTAAAAAAATATATGATCTGTCCTCTTTACATTCAGTCTTTGAAGACCACGAGACTCTGAAGGTCTTTTCAAACCCTCTGGATGTCCTGCAGAAACATAACTGTAAAACCGCTTCCACTTCCAAGACTAAATACACCGAGACTACTTAGTGACCTTTCTGCATGTCTCCTCCCTCCCTAACCCCTTTTCATTATACAGGAGCTGGGAGTGCCACGTAGATAGCGTCCACTTGCGTGCAGTATCTCTGAGGTGCGGCAAGGTGGCATGGGAGTTGCCTGGGTTGAGTGGTGCCTCGGAGGGGGGACCCAGGGGTCAGCCCAGGTGGCGGCACTGTTGCCAAGAGCCGTGGAGGACTGGTTCAGCTTGGGCTGTTGGCCCAGCTCCGTACTGCCTACGTGTAGCCATCTTTGCCTTTTGCTGCAGCAGAGATGGGCAGTGGATTTGCACCAAGGCCCATAGCGGGTTTGCAGAACCACCCCATTTTAAGTGCTGTTGAAACTGCAGAGCAGAGAACCATGAGTGGGAACTCTGGTGACAGGAAATGGAGCACTCTGACAGCGTGTACTTTTAGGCATTTTGACTGATAGTAGAAAGCAGGCTAATCGACTTGAAATAAAACAGCAAAAGCAAAAGTAGCAACATATGTCAAAATAACTCACTTAAGAAGAAAACAGTCACCGGAGGTGCACAGAGGCTAATAGGTTCGGGTACAGTGCTGAGAGGGGGCCCGCTTTAGTTTTTCCTTCTAAGGTCTTGGTTTTCATTGCCCTGAGGGAGCCTTGTCCCAAGGACAAAGCCTTGTTTCACGAGCTCCACTGCCAGACTTTCAAGATGCCTGGATCATTCAGATGGATGCCTCACCTACTGTTATCAGATTCCAAGGTCATACCTGATAGCACTGAAGCCCCGCTATTCATGTACAGGGCGGTCGAATATATCCTTTTCTCTATTTCCCCTGCCAGAATGTTCTTAGTGCCGACTACTGTTGGGAGTCTTAACTGGAAGCATCTCGCTGGCAGTAGAATTACAGCTTTTCATCCTGCCACAGACCAGTTGGTACTTACAGGGACCTCTGTTAGGGACTCTATGATAACTAAAGAATCAGGAGAAAAAGCCTCCTCACTTTCAGAGAAAACATCTGCTTGACTTGGGCGTAAGGCAGAAGTGAAAGTGAGTGGCCCTTTTTGCTTTAAACCAATGTCTTCTGAGCTTTCTTCCATTTTGCTCCGAGACATAAGCCAAGCGTTTCCCTTGTGTTTCTGCATGTGAGCATAAATGATTGTCTCTCTGCATTTAAGTTAAAGTCCAGTGGTGCCGCTTATCTGAACCACTTTTGGTCACGTGTCATTTTGAAAGTACAGAGATGATACACTGTATTAGGTGGGAATAGCCTCTCAGTGGATGGGGACCACATCTACCCTCAGTTGTTTCCAAATCAAACTGTTGGCATTATTTTCAGCTGTGGAAAGAGGAATCTGTCTTCATACATCAGTCTTAGAAACAGAGCGATCTTTTGGGGTTTCTGGCAAGGGCAAAAGGGACTGCAATAGATTGTTTCCAGAAGCTGGAAAGAAACATGCTCCAGGAGAATTTAATCACCGGGCTTCTGCTGGGAATTTTTCAGTTGGTGAGACTGTCAAGGAGATGTTGTGATGACAGAAATATAATCCTTACGACAGACTGGAATCTGGCTTTGAATGGTGCCTTCCATGCCCTCTATTGAGCCAAGCATTTGGCCCCACAGTGATCGCTGTGATGAAGGACTGCTCTCACCAACCACCATCTCATATTTCTCTGTGATGCTTCCAAACAGCCCAGAGAAAATTGAGGGTACAGGTGGCTGTGGGCCAATTCAAACAGCTCTAGCTGAAGTCACACGTAAATCTTCAGTATGGAATTAGATGAGGTAATGACTACTGTAGGGGTCCTGATGCATTTGGAAATTGTTCCAAACCAAAAAAGAAAGACATTAATGTCCTACATTATTGATGGGGGAGTGACATAGGACAAAGGCAAATATCTCTTTGAAAAAGCAAACCCCGTAAGAACTTAGATTTTGAGGGAAAAAAAAGCATCAGAAATGGTCAGAATAGTGACCTATTTAATGGTTTAAACGTTAAATCTACCTCCTGTAGCTTTTTAAAAAAATTGGCCACTGCATGTGACAGTCCTGGGCTTTAGAAAAGAGAGAAGGGCATGTACTCTAGGAGTTCTCCAATGTGGCTTAGGTAGGTAGTAGCCCCTCTCCTGGGCCATCAGGAAGCATGGGAGCAAATAGTCTGGCGCTGGTCTGATAATCCATGTAACTTTAAAAGACATAAAACTGTACATCTATGGAAATACAATTTTTTTACAAAACCTACCGAGACAGCACTGCCGAGTGTAGCTGGCTCAGCTGCCACTCCTCTGTGTTTGGCTCAGGAGCGCTCTTCGCGTTGTGCTGCTGTCTGCTCTGGGATTCCGTTTCTAGACTGGGCAGACAGAGGCGTGAGAAATGGAGAGTTATTAAAAGCCAACATTATATAACCTTAAAGCTAGTCATTTTGGGGTAGCCTTATATTCTGGTATGATGCATTTAATGAAAAAGGACCCAGTTGTGCTGTGCTTATCACATTCAAGGACTTGATAAAGAACAGAAGCTAAGAAGAAAATAAACACTACGGCCGGGAATTTCACTTTGAGAGTTTCAGTTACCTCTATAGAGGTTATAGTCCATGGGGTCACAAAGAGTTGAACGCGACTGAGCGCACACACAGAGGTTTTAACCTAAAACGAATGCAGTGTCTGAAATGAAGAATTTAACCGGCGAGTACACAGCCTTGAAACTAGCAACAAGTGCTGGGAAGCCTCTCACGTGCCCCGTTGTGCCCACACTTCTGTTCTGGCTGGCCTGAGTGTGTAGGCAGGTCCGTTCACATTGAGAGATCCTCAACAAGCAAGAAGTTTACATGCAGACCTACTAACAGTTTCTTTGCCTAAAGGATTTCCAGGATTTATTGACTTTATTGATTTATTGACCTTATAATATTCATGTCTTAAAAAATGGGTGGCAGAAGTTTTTTTTTTTTCCCATGTCAATTTTATTTTAAATGTTTAGGTTTTTTTAAATTATAAAAGTTAAATGTGCTTTTTATAAGAAGTTCTAATACCACAGATGAGTATCACATGCAATGTCAAAGTGTTGCTCTCTGCTGGTGTAGAGTCCTCTGTTTGGCCCCTAGAGATAAACACCGGGAACATGGATAAACACTGTTGCTTGTACATATGTCAGAAATACTCTGCATATACAAGCCTCAGCACACACATAGAGAGGTATTCATTTGTAGACATATATGTGTATATATCCTATACACACATATATTGCATAAGTTTAAAGAAACATTTTAGAAGCATGCTAGTCATCTGTGCCTATGTAGTTAACTCCAACGGGCAAAGATAAGGTAATAGAAAATTTTACTTTTATTCTTTGTTATTTTTCCTATTACTAAGCCCAGTTCTGTTACTGCAGCACTTCAAATGGACATGATATTTGCTCTTGCCTGTGTCGTAAAATCTGTGACCAAGAGGTCTTATAATTGTCTTTCTTACCTTCCACGAAGCATGCAACCTACCTGAGCCTCGAGATTTGTCCATGCTATTTGTGGATCTCAAGTGGAGAGTTTCTCTGTGACACTTACACACCTTTACAAGGCTGAGTTTACAGGACTGACAGTCAGTAGGCAGCCTAATGATACTTCATTCTGGCAAGCTCCCACCAAAAAGGTGTCATAACTTGGATATGGGTAGGGGCTGAGTAACTTGGCTTCCTTCCAGTAAGAGTAGCTAATGAAATCACTGAAAACAGCAACTTATATTCAATTATGCTATTTAAAAATAAAGTAGATTGTTGTTAAACTGGCTCCTCATAACCATCCAATAAAACTAATCACTTAAATGGATTATTTTTATTTTAGGGGGAAAAGTGTAACATCCTTTAGAGAGTTTTCTGATCCTTAACATTTATTTAGTATAAAGTTGCTTCTGCCCAGGTCTTAGTAGAACCATCTTTGAATACCTCAAGTTTCTAATTCTCTAAATACCATATTCAGCTGGTTATTTTAAGTCCTATGTTTTTTTATTTTTTTCCCTCTGCCCGGCCCCTCACACTGACTTTGGCACCGACCCATTTCTATTTCCTGGTCATAATCCCATCTCTGACCCCTCCAACTGTCTGACCACAGCAGTAGTCCCACTCCTGGACTTTCTGCCACTACCTTCAATAATTCCATTACACAGATGCCAGAGTCTCCCCCAGATATTATGTTCAAACTGGATCAAAATGAAATTACCCTCCAGGACAAGTATCCATTTTGCCTAAAGGACAAATAGACTCCCACTGACCTTGATCATCTTGCACATTTACAAGAAGTCTTATTCTGAGAAGTAATTTCCCAGATCGATTGAGCAAATTTCTGTCCTAGTCACACGATGAGAGTACACAATTATAGAATCTTCTTCCACGCCCGGTGATATAAACTGTGTGCCCCCAGGAGTCACCTGGGTGGCTGGATTCTGTGTGTGTTTTACCCCTACTGGCCATCTATGGATTTAGGCTATCTCCCCACAGTTGAATGGGAAATCTCATGGGCTTCCCTAGTGGCTCAATGGTGAAGAATCCATCTGATAATGCAGGAGGTGCATGTTCGATCCCTGGGTAGGAAAGATCCCCTGGAGAAGGAAATGGAAACCCACTCCAGTGTTCTTGCCTGGGAAATCCCATGGGCAGAGAAGCCTGGTGGGCTACAGTCCATGGGGTCGCAAGGAGTCAGACACGACTTAGCAAACATAACCCCACAAACATAAACAACAGGCAAACATAAACAACAAACAATAACCCCACAAAGAGAAACCTAAAAATAGGGACTAAGAAAGGAATAGTGCTCACGACAAC
The DNA here is from genome assembly GCA_006410875.1 of Neotragus pygmaeus. Taxonomy (NCBI): domain Eukaryota; kingdom Metazoa; phylum Chordata; class Mammalia; order Artiodactyla; family Bovidae; genus Neotragus; species Neotragus pygmaeus. The sequence goes on from SJYV01049607.1 coordinate 654,707, forward strand.
CTGTTTGCCCAGGACACTGACAAGTTACTGAACTTGTCCCTCCAACCCGCCCCCCCCCAAAAAGGCATAAAAGATAATTCTTAGGCTGTTGAAGCATTATGTTTTAAAGTAGAGATTTGGATGTTGGATGGTATCTTCATGGTGGACATATTACAGAATCTGTTTATACGTGCATTCAGTCATTTTACAGACAGTCATATGTCACAAATCAGTTACACAATCATATATTTTATCATTCATTTGAAGATATGTTTACTCTGGTGCAGGCACCATACAAAGGATAGAAGAATGACTGAAAGAGAACTCTTGACCTCAACGGAACTAAGTCTAGGAGAAAATACAAATTCCAATCTGATAAGTTCTGTACAGAAGTCCATTGTGCTGGGGAGCAGGCCCTGCAAGTTCAAGTCTAACCATGTTTTATTTCTATGAAATATGAAATGAGAATATGAAAGAAGCCACAGTTTGCATTCCCTTTCTCTTAGAGTCTTGTTACTGTTTAAAAAAAAAAAAAAAGGATTTGAAACCAAGAGTTCAAGATGAGACAGAAACACTACTAAAAAGAGAGCCTGAATGTTTATCCTATTTTCGAGGACAGAACTAGGAACAAGAGGCAAAACTTGCAGTTGGATTTTGACTGAATAGAAAGGCGAAACATAAGTATCATCAAACGGTGGAGTTATCCCAGAATTAGAAACTTTTAGTAATTGGCAGTACGTAAGCAGAGGCTACGTGGACCACCTGGAGGGATGCTGTGATTTTGGACATGTGTCTGAGGGAGCTGGATTCGACTCTGGGAGCTTTTTTAAATGTTCTTTTAAAATGACTTTGTTGAAAGAGAGGAATCCCTTTGAAAATTTTATAAAAATCTTGACTTTTAATCTTTTAAAATATCACTTTGTGACAGTCTAAGTCTTAAAGAGAATGATGTTTAGTTATCATTTAAAAATCTTAAAACTAAGCATGAATTTAAGAGCTAATGGAAAGAAAGCATACTAAGAAGTATAACTCTACTTCTGGAAGCATCATGGATTCTGATGAAAATTCTTAGGCATCCGTAAGTAAAGTCTTATTTGAAATCTGTTTTACTGTCTATTCAAATTCAGTATAAAAATGTGCTGCGGTTTGATATGCTTAGAATTACTTGTAATCTGGTATAATCAGAGGAGAAAGCACTGCCTAAAAGATGTTTGAGGTCCAAGTAAATGTCCATGAAAGGCAATCCTAGAAAGTTCCTGGCTTCTGCTCCTGGCATGGTAATTACAAGGGAGAGCTTACCCATGAAAATAAGTAATGGTTCTGGTTTTGCCCATTTTTCCATAGTTTCAGTATTTTGAGCCAAATAGCATTTGACATGGGAGACTGTAGTGGTGGGAGCAACTGAAACTATCTTGTTTCTCAATCCTCTAGTGCGTATAGCTTTCAATAAAAAGAATTTTAACCACTCAAATCTGTACAATTTATTAGTAACAGTTTCAATAATTTTAGAATGTTACTTTAGTATTTCGATGCATTTTTTACACTTTTGAGTCTCAGTGCAAACCCCTGAGATTTAATGCATATAATATGTTTTAACTAAATAAATAGAATCTCAGAGCAATGAGTTTGACTAACACTGATACATGTAGTAAGTGGTAGAACTGTAGCACAGCTAAGATCTTCAGATATTTCAGACTAATGTGTCTACAATAGATGTTTTCTAAGTAAATAATTTTCCACCATTGCTTTCAATGCTGCTTTACATCCATCATTCAGATTTCCATCATTTAGAAGGTGCCTTCTTGAAAAAATATTTACCTAAGATTCCATAGCATGGGTTGGTTAGGACTGAGGGAGAATATGAAATTAAAAATTTAGGGGTTTTGCTCTCAGACAGAGGCTTATCAGGTTGGACATATTTCAAGGGGAAAAAAGACCAAATGTTTTGGTACCATGATGGATTTTATGAAGTGACACTGAGGGGGGATTTCTTGGCTTCTCTGCTTTGTGATTCTCAGCATTTTAAAATGTTGGTATTATTTTCTCTCCTTGAAAGTCACTACTGGAATAATATTATTTCAGAATACTGCACCAAAATGTGTCTTGCCATTCAAGACTCCAAAGATTAAAGTTTTGGGTGAGTATACAAGGCTAAATCCATCATACACATTCACGTATGGGGTTGGCCAAAATATTCTTTTGGGTTTGTCTATGAGATGTTATGGACAAACCCAAACTTTTTTAGCCAACCCAATACATAGAGGCCTAACACACCTATGGGATGATGCCACGCTTGAGGTAGAAAGAACAAACGGGCCTGAGATATCCTTCCATTCCTAATCTCATATTTACAAGGCACCACTCTGGGCAGTTGATGAATATGTAAAAGAGGGGTGTTTGAGCTGGAAGGGAGCCAAGTGAATAAGAATGTTGGGAGAAGATGGCTTAAGTAGGACTATGAGGTCCAAATTCTGTAGGACAGACGAGATCAGGAACAGACATGGAGGGGAGGCAGCTTTATTTCTTATGTGAGGATTTTGTTTTCCCTAAACATTACATCCAGAAAAATGAATTGGGTTTTCTAAAAAACAGTGAACTTATCAAAGCTGATGTTTCTTATAGCATATAAGTAAAAATTGAACAACCAGATCAGGGATCATGTTAAAGCAATTGCTTGGACTAAAAGACTTCTGTGATGTTTTCCAGGTTTCGATTTCTATGATTTTAGACTGGAGCAGAACTCAATTAGAGCCCCCTTCTTTCAAGTTCCTGCCACATAGATGCAATGAAAGTATTTCTGTAAAAATACCAGACACTGTAAATATATCCCAGACCACTTAGAAGCCAGTATTTCATGACCTTAAAAAAAAATTTTGCCTTGCTTACACACACACACTCTCGCCACTGCCAGCCAATTCCTAAATCTCTAAATAAGATATATATTTCTCCTAAGGCATAAGTCACAAATTCAGTAATTAAAGTGGAAACAAAGGATCTAGTGTTCACTCTCCTACTTTCTTCCCGCCCCCGCCCCCCCGGCCTTTTTTTTTTGTTTGGAGTGTGCATTTGGAACTAGGGCTTGGAGAAGGGGCAGAAGATCTCTGTATTTTCTGATTACAAAAAGGCATGGAGGCAATTTCTGTAACCTGTTGTCACGAAACAGGACTTAACCTCCCATCCCTAGACTAATTTTCCCGGGATGTTTCTGTTTGTGAACTAGTTTAATTGCCTACCTTCCCTTACTTCCATGAATTCCTAGATGTCAGGTTGGCTGCATGGGGGTGCGAGTCGTTCCTGAGATAGTTGTCAACCGTGGACCCGTATCTGGAGGCTTGCTCAGAGAATTGCTCCCACTCCCTCTTGTCTCCCACCCTTCCCACTTGCCTCTGGCTTGGGAAGGTAAGAAAAAGCAGAATAATGAAGAAAAAAAAAAAAAGATTCTCAAGAGTAATACAGTAATAAGGCTCTAGTCTTAAATTGCCATGGCAACCCACAAATGAATAATATCTACTCTCAGCAAACTTTGATCCTCATGGAAAGCAAATTCAGAAAATATAGAGAAAAATTGAACTGGTTTAGAGTGGCTACCAAGAGTTTCTCGGTTGTGAAATAGTCAACATATATTGCTTAGAAGAATTAGATTATGTCTAGACTTTAGCAGAAAACAAGGCTCTAGTAATAGAAGGAAGAACTTTCCATTAGAGCTTTCCAAAGGACTGGGTTTATTTTGAAGGAGTTTCTCCAAATGTTCAGAGATTAGACTGTGGACTTGTGCAGGACTCTGATAAAATCTGAGAAAAATAAAGGACAATTTAGGGACTTTTTCATAATGCTTACAAATTCTGAGACTATGACTTTCTCATTTTGGGGTTTACATGTAACCTTTCCTCTTAAGAAGCATAGAAATAGATTATTATGAATCTTCTTGTAAAAATAAATAGATGAAAGCCCTAAACTGGTTTACCTGATATATATTTTTAAATTTGTGGGTAATTCTCTCAAATATATTAGTGAGATTTATCAATTTTTAAGATAGAGACTAGCTTTGATAGCTTTGTGTGCTGAATCCAAATGATTCCTAACCTTTTAGGTTTTATTAACTGTAAACTTTTTCATTCCCTGTCCCCCTCCCCCATTAGCTGGACAGAGGCTTTGATAACATGTATAATTCCCAATGCAACTGGCACCTCGCTTAATGCTTGCTAACATCCTGATTGTGGGTTGGGACATGTGGGATTCTTGCCATCCTGGGGAGTGAGATTTGGAAATTTAATAGACAAAATATTCCAGGACAACAGAGTATTTTGCAAAACACATCTTAGAAAAGGTAGGATCCAAATTAGTCTCAGTTAAAAAGTTAGGCTGTGGGTTTTTTTAAATTACCAATGATGAAGTGGGCAACCATGAATCTAAATATTATATGGACTATAGCTGATTGAAAATGATGAAAACCATTCCTGTAAAGAATTAAGAAATAGAGGACAATCTCAGTGCCAAAAGAGTGAATGCCTTTCATTTAATTTGATTTCTGAGTGGAATAATATTCCTGGGCATCCAGAGTACCCTTGGCTGTGGGAGTCCACTCTCGAAGGCTATGTCTGTAGGAAGCATTGCAGTCACATCAGAAAGGGCTCTTTCATGATTTCTGCTTCTGGCCTACCACATCCCACAGTCACACCTTTGCAAAGCTGCCAGCTGGCAGGTGGAANGAAAAAAGACATTGACTAGTTACAGTTACTTTTTGGACACTTTTTCTGTATTGTGAATTGTGTGGACATGTACAGAATAAAAATTAAGAACTACAATTAGTTTCTTTTCTTTGGTTACTGGCTGTTACATGTAGTTGGTATGAATATTATCCTTTAGGGGGTTAAATTAGATTTTCAAAATTTGGAAGCAAATGAAGCATTGCCTGTTGTGGGGATGGTAGAAACTAAAAGAGATCCCTGATAAGGCAGAAAAAAAAAATACCTTTTAGACTTCCAATCCAGTAAATCTGGACTAAGACCAGATTTACTCTAACTGAATTTTTTAAATCTATATAGAAAACTGTAATTGTTAAGACACTAGACTCAGGCAAAGAAAGACAGTAATCCCTGAGAGATGAGGATTAAATAAAATTAGCTCTATGATTTCTTCATTTTTACAGACTTCAGAGAGTTTCCTGGCAGTGGCTCAGGGAGTAGAAATTGAGGCAGAGCCTGGAAGATTTCCTAAATTGGTAAGAAAGAGCTGAGACCTTGGGAGACCAAGGGAGCTAGAGCTTCTAGAACTGAGTATCAGAGAGGAGAGATCCACACAGAGAAATAACCCTAGAGTTCTGCAGAGACCATCCCCCGCCCCAGCCCCAACTCAAGTATTTAATGAAATACTTACCAGGGTATGCAAGGGAGGAAACTACCCAACATTGGAAAAAGAACCAAATGGTAAGAAACAGCAGTCAGGTCCCACAAGACTGGGGAAGATGCCTGTTGCCACTAGCCAGGCTGCATCTTTCCTGTCTATCCAGCTTTTATTTCTTAACAAAACATTACCATCTCCTGTGTTTTCCCACTTTAGCCCCATTTCCTCCCCCTCTCTGGGCAGGGGGGGAACCACAGTGATGATTTTGTGTGAATCTTAGCACATCCCCATCTTTTGTCCCTTCTTCTCCTTCTCAACATCTGTTAACAATATTCCCTGTCACCAAAGTAAGCTTTGACACCCTATGTGGTATCAATATTAGAAATTCTGTGTGTTGTCAAATTCTATCCTAATAGTTGAATGCAGGAGTGGGGAGTTTTGATAGCCTGGCAGGTTTGTGTGCACTGCAGTGGGTCATAATGTGCGACAACCACATTCCTTTCTGATAACATTCAAGGCCAGACCCCAATGCTGGTAAAAGACAATGTTCCTTTATCTGGGTCAAATAGTTTCTTTTCTGACTTCTATTTGGATCATTCTGCTTCATATTTGTGGAGAAGACAATGGCACCCCACTCCAGTACTCTTGCCTGGAAAATCCCATGGATGGAGGAGCCTGGTAGGGTACAGTCCATGGGGTTACTAAGAGTCAGACACGACTGAGCGACTTCACTTTCACTTTTCACTTTCATGCATTGGAGAAGGAAATGGCAACCCACTCCAGTGTTCTTGCCTGGAGAATCCCAGGGACGGGGGAGCCTGGTGGGCTGCCGTCTATTGGGGGTCGCACAGAGTCAGACACGACTGAAGCGACTTAGCAGCAGCAGCTTCATATTTGTACTCTCTGATTTATGAATTTCTTTCCCTTAGTGTTGGTTATTTTTATTCTTGTGGAAAGATAAAACACACACATACACACATAATTTTAAAAAAAAGTCACTAGCTTCAACTAGCTCCCTAATAATTCTTGGAATCCATTCCAGTTCTTTCTCATGAAGGCATACTTCTCAGAGTCCACTGGCTTCCTGTTCTAGTTTTGATTAATGGTTTCCTAGGGATGATGAAAATTGTTTCCTTAGGATGGTCTTCTTTGGGACTTCAGCATTTGTCTTATTACTTCTTGATATCCACATCTTAATTCCTTGATTTGCTGATGAATAGCCACAAATTGCTTATTAAAACTAGGAATAAGGGAAATTAATTGGGTTCTTGCATATCTGAAAATGCCTATCTTATCTTTTAGAGCTTGTCTATCTTTGGAATTCTAGTTCCAAAGCCATTTTTCTTAGAAATGCAGAGAGTCTTGATGAAGAAAAAGAAGGCCCTGTACTTTGTGAAAAGTAGAAGTTCATTCACAAATAGATTAAATCACAGAGTTACATGTTACAGTAGTAAAATGACTCCAGACACCATGGCCATCAAACTGCCTTGTGCAGAGGGGAAAACTGTGATTCCAAGAGCTTAAAACACTGCTCAGGATCACATAGCTACATAGTGACAGGGAGACTTCCCCAAAGCCTAGGGACTTCTCATCTGCGGCTTGTGCCACAATGGCAACATTCAAATGCTTTAGATGCCAGCTGAAGGCATTATGAGGATGAAGCAGATCCTTGTGGTAGAAGAAAAATACACTGGATTCCAGGCCCAGGTCTGCTCCGGAGGAGCCCAGTTTCCTGACCTGTAAAAAAGACTGAACAACTGATGGTCTCTGGACCTCCTTCTGCTTTCAAGTGGTGAGAGTCCCTGAAGGGAATCTTTTTATAGAAGACTCATTATAAAGATGGGAAAAGCTTCATATTGATCACTGTTTAAAGCCTTCACTTTGGAAACCACTAAAATCTCCCACAAAGTATACTGTTTGAGCAATATTTGTCATAGTAGTCATGCTGACTGGCATTTTTTAAATCTACAATGTCTTTTTTTATAAGACATCTATGGCTTCAATCCCATACGTCTTATAGGTTTCAACCCTTGGAATTTTGTGTGTGTTTATTTCTAGAGATCAATATAGTCAGCAACAGGTTGCTAGTTCCTTGACTCTACAGGCTATCACTTGAAAGGTGTAAAGATAAGTAGTTCAGTTTTATACAGATGGAAAGGACCAGAACTTACCCACAGCATGATGCTTAATAAGCATTATGTTTTAAAACCACACGGAGGATGTGGTCATGATAGCTAATGAGGAAGGGTGTTTCTTCTTCACTGCTCAATGTAAGAGGGTCACGGTGGATTTCTTTCCTGCTTGGCATTCTCTGAATCAGTGTGGACAGCCCTGGGTTTGGCATCTATGCTGCTGACAATAAACTGAGTCCACATAACTCTCTCTCTTTCTGAACCTCAGTTTCCTCATCAGAAATATAGAAAACACTACTGCCAACCAAATGGAGTTGTTATGGACATTAAATGAGATATTGTCTAGAAAAATATTTAGAATAATGCCTAGCACATTGTAAGTTGTTGTTTAGTCACTAAGTCGTGTCCAACTCTTTTTTGACCCTATGGACTATAGCCTGCCAGGCTCCTCTGTCCATGAGTTTTCTAGGCAAGAATACTAGAGTAGATTGCCATTTCCTTCTCCAGGGGATCTTCCAGACCCAGGAATTGAACTCATTTATCCTGCATTGCAGGTGGAGTTTTTACCACTGAGCCATCTGGGAAGCTGACATAGTAAGTTATACCTATGAAAATATGCTGGGGATGATACATTGGTGAAATACCTAATATCATATTTATAGCACTGTTCTAAGAGTCTGATGCTTGGAGGGATCGGGGGCAGGAGGAGAAGGGGCCGACAAAGGATAAGATGGCTGGATGGCATCACTTACTCGATAGACATGAGTTTGAGTAAACTCCGGGAGTTGGTGATGGACAGAGAGACTTGGCGTGCTGTGATTCATGGGGTCGCAAAGAGTCGGACACAATTGAGCAACTGAACTGAACTGAATGCACTATGACATAGGGGACAGGCAAGATGCTCTCACTTTAGATATCTTAGTTCATTAAATCCAGTTGGTTTGACATTGAAATCCTAACCTTAAGTTTGCCTCAATCATTTTTATTCCCTGTAGCTCAAAAATGTGTCTTAAAAAGTTAAAGATATACAAACTTTGACAGTGATAAGGTACAACTCTGAAAACAGATTGAGTGAAAACATGCAATAAATATAGCCAAAAGTTTGAAATGGAGAGGAGAGAGACAAGATGATGAAGTAGAGCTCTCCTCCTCTAACAAGCAAACCAAAACCACAACAAAAGACCGACCAAGCATCCATTAGAAAAAGACTGGAATCTACAAAAAAGATATTTCACATTCAAAGACACAAAGAAGAAACCACACGGATTGGTGCACTTGCAGTATAATCAAATCCCATACCACCCAGGTGGGTGACCCACAAATATAAGGATAATTATACTGTAGAAATTTTCCCACAGGAATGAGAGCTGTGCACCCCATGTGAGGCTCCCTAGCCCAGGAGTCCAGCTCTGGGAAGAGGAGACCCCAAAGCATTTGGCTTTAAAGACCAACAGGGTTTGACTTCAGGAGCTCCTCAGGACTTGGGGAAACAGAGGCTCATTCTTAGAAAGTGCACACAAAGTCTTGCATGCAGTGGGGCCCAGGGTAAAGCAGTGATTCTGCAAGAGCCTGGACCAGACCTACATGCTGGTGTTGGAGGGTCTTCTAAGGAGGTGGCTTTGGCTCTCTCTGGGGTCATAAAAGCTGGTGGTGAACATAGCAGGGAGTGTTCACCTACGTGAACTTTGGCTGAAGGCAGCCACTGTGGGCCTTTGGCATAGAGATCTGGCCCTGTCCAACAGCCTGTGGGATTCAGTGCTGGGACACCCTATCCAAAAGCCTGTGGGATTCAGTGCTGGGACACCCAAGGCCAAACAACCAACCAGGAGGGATGCAGCTCCAGCCATCAGCAGACAGCCTACCCTGAAAAATTCTTGAACCCACAGCCACCTCTTCACATGCCACTTGACACACCCCTGCACACCAGAGGGCCAAGACCCAGCTCTACCCACCAGTGGGCAGGCAACAACTGCTTCCACCAAGAAAACTTCATGAGCCTCCAGACCAGCCTCATCCATCATAGGGCAGTCACCAGAGACAAGAAAAGTAGGGAACTGCAGCCTCCAAACTGAGTCTGAGTCTGAAGACACTGGTCAGACCCTGCAGTGAAACCAGCTGGTCCCTGAGCCTTGGTGATGAGAGGGGACTGTACTGCTGCGATACACAGGAAATCGCCTACAGAGGGTGACTTCTCCAAGGTCAAGAAATATAATTCACCCACTATACACATACAAATGTAAATAGAGTTTTAAACAAAATGAGACTACAAAGGAGTATGTTCTAAGTGAAGGAACAAAATAAAACCTCAGAAGAACTACGTGAAGTGGAGAAAGACACTGTACCCAAAACAGAGTTCAGAGTTATGATCTTATTATCTTTATAGATGAGCCAGAAACTTGGGAAAAAAGATGGATGCACAGAGCGAGAGGTTACAAGAAATTCTTAACAAAGAGTTAGAATGTATAACGAAGAACCAAACAAAGTTGAAGAATGCAATAACTCAGATGAAAAATACACAAGAAGGAATCAATAGCAGAATAAACAGAGAACAAATAAGTGAACTGGAAGACAAAGTGGTAGAAATAACTGTCATGGAATAGAATAAACAATGAAAAGAAATGAGAACAGTTTAAGAGACTTCCAAGACAATACCAAATGCACCAGTATTCATATATAGGGGTGCCAGAAGGAGAAGAGGAAGAAAAAAGAGCCTTAAAAATTATTTGAAGAGATAATAGCTGAAAACTTCCCTAGCACAGGAATGGAAACAGTCATCCAACTCCAGGAGTTGCAGAGAGTCTCATACAGGACAAACCCAAGAGAAACACACAAAGACATATAATTCCACTGAAATAAATGAAAGACAAATAGAAAATACTAAAAGAAACAAGGGAAAAGCAACAAATAACATACAGTGGAACCCCCCCATAAGACCACCAAGCTGATTTTTCAGCAGAACCTCTCCAAACCAGAAGGAAGTGGCATAATATATTTAAAGAGAAAAAAGGAAAAAACCTACAGCCAAGACTACTCCACTCAGCAAGACTCTCATTCAGATGTGACAGAGACGTCAAAAAACTTTTACAGTCAAGGAAAGGCTAGAAGAACTCAGTACCATCAAACCAGCTTTATGACAAATGCTAAATGAACGTAACTAAATTGAACTGAACTGAAAGGAACATTTCTAGATGGAAAAGAAAAAGCCACAACTAGATACAATAAAATTATGAAAAAGGAAAGCTCACCAGTAAAAGCAAACATACAGTAAAGGTTAAGAAATCATACACACACCAATATGGTATCAAACCAGTCATTGTGAGGAGGAGAATACAAATGCAGGGTAATTAAAATGAGTTTGAAATTAAGAGAACAGCAACTTCCATCATGTATATACATACATTCATACACACACACACACATATATGTAGAGAGAGAGACTGTTATACCAAAACCTCAGTTCAATCACTCAGTCATGTCTGAAACTTTGCAACTTCATGGACTACAGGACACCAGGCCTCCCTGTCCATCACCAACTCTCAAGAGTTACCCAAACTCATGTCCATTGAGTTGGTGATACCATCCAACCATCTCATCTTCTGTCATCCCCTTCTCCTCCTGCCTTCAATCTTTCCCAGCATCAGGGTCTTTTCAAATGAGTCAGTTATTTGCATCAGGTGGCCAAAGTATTGGAGTCTCAGCTTCAACATCAGTCCTTCAAATAAATATTCAGGACTGAGTTCAGGATGGGCTGGTTGTATCTCCTTGCAACTGGTTGGATCTGAACAGTGTTCTCCAACACCACAATTCAAAAGCATCAATTCTTTGGTGGTCAACTTTCTTTATAGTCCAACTCTCACATCCATACATGACTACTGGAAAAACCATAGCTTTGACAAGACGGACCTTTGTTGGTAAAGTAATGTCTCTGCTTTTTAATATGCTCTTTAGGTTGGTCATAGCTTTACTTCCAAGGAACAAGTGTCTTTAATTTTCATGGCTGCAGTCACCATCTGAAGTCATTTTGGAGCCCAAGAAAACAAAGTCTGTCACTATTTCCATTGTTCCCCATCTAGTGATGGGACCATGAAGCGATGGGACCGGGTGTCATGATCTTCGTTTTCTGAATGTTGAGTCTTAAGCCAACTTTTTCACTCTCCTCTTTCACTTTCATCAAGNTGCATATTCATTTCCTGTACTTCTTGCTTTCCTGGTTAACTTTGAGTCTGAAAGGTAACATTTTAAAGACCATAGTTGTCAAGAGGAAACACATATTCTAAATTTCAAGAGCTGTCCTATTTATCAACCAATAGATAGGCCTAGCTAATCCCGACTCTAATCTTCATTCCTCAACATGTTAGAGAAGATTTTTGAACTGGAGAACTTGTTTTTTATTTCTATGGATTCGGTCTGAAAAATACTGCAGGCCCCCTAAGAAAAAGCTTCATGTTCAGTGTGGAGATGAAACAACATAGTTCCTCACAGTTTGTAGCCTGGACAAGTAGAGGGAATTGTATAAGCTACGAGAGGTTTGCCATTAGCATTTCTCAAGCCTTCTTGACTCTAGTCATGGAAGAAGCACAAAGATTTCACTGGCTTTCTAAGGGGATGAAGCTGGTGGCTGGGTTGCATTGCAGGGCCCCTCAGAGCTTGGGTGAGGCTGTGGCAGCCGGGACCAAGGAAGGATTGGTTCTTTGGGACACTATACATTTTAACACTATGGCTAGAAATGTCAAAATATGGCCATCTCCAGATCAAGCAACCCAGAACCTCTCCCCAGCCCCNGAGCCCTTCATTAACAAATCACTCGCCTTTGAATCCACTCCAATTCTAGAAGAACTGACCTAAGGCTTTCCATCACTTTAAAAGGCATGGTAAAGGATCCTGTGTCAAAACTGGATGAGGCAGAAGAGGCCACAAGAACAGAATAAGGTCATCATCAAAAATAGATCCAAACCAAAGGTGCATTTCAATACATACAAACCAACAGAAAGAATGAACTTGACTATGGAAGAAGAGTCCCTTCCATGGTAGGGACTGAACCCTACCCGTGATGGGCTGTGGTTCCAGACCAGCTGACAAATAAGAGCAGAGAAGAAAAACAGTGTGACCCTGGGCCTCATCCCAGTGATACAGACTTAGTGACATGCGGTCAAAAATCACCTGATTTGGGGGTGGGGATGGGAAGGCTGACAACCGAATAAGTCATGAAGCCTGAGAAGGGTTGAGTACTTCTCCTTGTCTGGATTAGTTAAAACCACATGTTTTTACTTACTGCCCTGGATGGATGGAATACCTTTCTCCTTTAAAATGATTCCTTATTTGTACTTAAGTTGACCTTTGTAAGATCTCAGTACAGCAAGTGTGTAACAGGGGAAGGAGGGAGAGAATAAACATTTTTCCAAGAAGTCACTGGGCATCTACCCCCGTGAGGAGGGATTTTATTGCTGAAAGTTAAGGAACATTCAGAAGCATTAAAGGAGCTATTTCTGCCATTAATCCATCTTTTCAAGGAAGGTTCTATTAATATCTAGAGAAATGGGGTTAAAGAAAACAAAGACTCGATGTATTTCCTTATAATGACATTTTAGCCACATCTCATCTTCTACCAATCCTGCAAAGAAAAGAAGGGGAGGAAAAATACCTTGGGAGAGAGCAGGGTTACTTGTTCGTGGAACTAGTTCTTTAACTTCTTTTTAAGTTGTGAGGACATTAGATTTTCATGCTGCTGTCCTCTGGACAAGTTACTATAGACACGTGTCTCGTTTCATAACAAGCAGAGGTAATTGGGGCATCATTCACACACTTGGGGCTTCCCAGGTGATGCTCGTGGTCAAGAACCCACTGCCAGTGCAGGAGACAGAAGAGACCCGGTTTGATCTCTGGGTTGGGAAGATCCCCTGGAGGAGAGCATGGCGACCCACTCTGGTATTATTCCCTGGAGAATCAATCCCATGGACCGAGGAGCCTGGCAGGCTACAGTCCACAAGGTCCCACAGAACTGGACACGAATGAAGTGACTTAGCCCACAGCACTCACACACCTGGACCATGTCCAGGACAGCTGCCGAGCTACAACTTACGCTATGCTCTATTCCTGACACTGATCCCAAGTCAAGCATACAGCACTCAACATAAAAAAAAAAAAAAAAAATACAGAGTTACCAAGAACCTGACTTTAGCTTTTAACTTTGCTTCAGATTTTTTAACTTTTCTGTTATGAACCTTTTCCAACAGTTAGAAAGATAGAATAATGCAATGAAGAGCTATACACTTACCAACTCAATTTGATACTAACACCTCACCATATATGCTTCACATAGATATTTTGTGGAACTATTTCAAAGTAAGCTATACACAACTGGTCACTTCACCCCACAACCTCCTAGCATAACAATGCCAAAGAATTAGGGCATTTTCTTCCCTAGCCACAACATTATTGCACTGAACACACAATTCCCTAATACTGAATTCTTATTCCTTATTCAAATTGTGCCAAATGTCTCCCATAGCTATTTTTTTTTCTAACTAGGCTTTGATCCAGGACCCTACATCACCATTTGAGTTTTATGCCTTTGAAGGCTGTATTAATAGAGAAAATTTCTTCTTCCTTTGTTTATAACATTGACTTTTTGAGACAAGGAATCTGATTTCTAAAAATAAAATCAAAAAACAAAACAGGGACTTCCCTGGCGATCCAGTGGTTAAGATTCTGCGCTTCCAATGCAGAGGGCCCAGGTTCTATCCCTGGTTAGGGAACTAAGATCCCACATGCACCACACGGCCAAAACAAAGGGAAATAAAATCAGTCAACTCACTAATACACAAAAAATATGTATGGTAAACATGAGAAACTCACATCTCTCTGGCCGGCACATTTACTCCCTGTAGCCAGATTTATATGAATTAAAATCATCAAGAGGTTGCCTTGGTGACAAGAGAATTAGAACAAAAGGAATAAGTTATATAGTTCAGATACTGTAGAGATACAAAGTCTTAATATGCTGGTGGGCCCATTTTCATTTTCTACAAGTGTGGTTTAACCAAACTGTGTGTGTGCATGTGTCTGTGTGTGTCTGTTTTCAGTTTACATATTTAAACAGTTCCAATTTAAATGCAAAATTCAAAATGTTTAAAAATCCCAGAGAGTAAGATGTGGGAAAGTTGTGGGTTTTTTCTCACTTTCAAAGGATATGAGTCTGCAGAAATTGTGCTCTCAGGTCAAAAATTTGCACTCTCTCTTCCTTTATTGTCTTCAATGCACAAAATAATTAAAATGTCACAATACGAGTCACTATAAATGATCAGAATACTAAAAAGTAAAAAGACCGTAGAATCATGGCACTGTGAGATATCAATCCCACTTTACCCAAGGAAAAGCCTGAGGCAGAGAGCTACCAGGGCTGCGGTAGGAGAGCCAGTGAGTGGTGGAACAGGATTAGCACTGACTGGCTCTGCTGTCTTCACTTCTTTGCTACACGACCTCCACTACGGGCTGCCCTAGCCAGAGTCAAGAGAGCTAGTGATCCCAGGCTGATGGTTCTCAACGTGCTCTGGATGCAAGAGGTGCTCATGTCTTCTCCCCCTCTATTCTGGAAACACTCGTGTTTTAATGCGTTTATTTTTCTCTATTACTCATAGTCTCTGTGACTGCCTTTGTACCCACACACCAAAAAAGTCCCAATAAAAAGCTTCAGGCTGTCACTTTCTTTAGAAAAATTACAGAGAGTTCTTCTCCTGATACTAAAAAGGTGTTATATATGATCATAATTCCACCTCCCTAAGGTTCCTGAAGACTCATGCCCATTTTACAGATGAAGAAAGTGAAGGTCATCAGTCTTGTGCCAGACCGTGACTGCATGTCAGGGTCCAACAGCAGCAGGCCCCCCGCCCCGCAGGACAGGGGGCATGCAGTGGAACCCAGCCTAGGTTCTCCAGTCATGACCATGACCTCTCTTTCCCCCCAGGGGCAAGGTGTTCCCCAGACACTCATCTCTGGATGGTTTCTTGAGAAGGACAGATTTCTTTGCTTTCTTTTTACTTTGTAAAGTCCACTTTCACAGCCAGCTGTGTCTTGTGCAATTAGTTGATGATTCTCTTCTCTGGCTATTTTATGTGTTTGCTGACTTCCTCCATCATCTGTGGCATTCCTGCAACCAATGAAGCGGGCTCGGAGCCTTCTCAGCACTTGTCTGGAACTCCCCATCATGAGGGAAGCAGTCTTAGAGGCAAGTCATGATGGTGGTCCATGGAAGCCCCAGACACAGACAGGTCAGGTTGCTTTCTACCCACATAAGCAGCCATGACTTCAGCACGTGCTTCTAAAACCAAGGCTCAGCACACACCCACTGATGTTAGGATACTTCCCCTCAGAGCAAATTTCAGGAAATCTAAAAGGTATGTTTCTACAAAGCCATTTCAAAAAAAGAGAGAGAATTGTATTTCTTTTAATGGAACAAATGACACCATCTAACCTTGAGAGTGGAAACATCTATAAGCATTTGCACAAAGGAAGGTGAAATGTTAGAAGTGCCTCAGTTTCTTGGCAATATCGATGTCCAGGTATTCATCCAGAAAGCTGTTCAAAATCCCCACGGCACCTAGGAGAGTCAACAAGGCCAAAACCCCCAGACTCAGCCGGAAACCAGTGACCCTGTGGGCAGATATGAGAGAGATAAAGGTGATGAGTAAACAGGGTCGCAGGGAGGAAGCTGGGGAGCCTGGAGCAGACCTCTCCTATGAATACTGCCCAGAACTTCTGTGCTGTTACCATTTGAACATTTTGATTCATCAAATAAATTACAGAAGATGCCTAGCTCCTTTGAACATCCAAAGGATTATCAAGGCTGGGCAGGATTATTTCCTCGGCAATTTTGGGAAGATAGGGCAAAATGTTTGCAAGGATTTGAAGTGCAGTGGTCAAAGAGTACACACGTGGAGCAGTTTTATCCCTTCAGTTTTCTGCCTCACCCCCAAGTGTGGAGGCCTGGTGAGACTTGGCCGTGGGTAGGCGCAACGGCACCCCACTCCAGTACTCTTGCCTGGAGAATCCCATGGACGGAGGAGCCTGGTAGGCTGCAGTCCATGGGCTCACTACAGTCGGACACGACTGAGCGACTTCCCTTTCACTTTTCACTTTCATGCATTGGAGAAGGAAATGGCAACCCACTCCAGTGTTCTTGCCTGGAGGGTCCCAGGGACGGGGGAGCCTGGTGGGCTGCCCTCTATGGGGTCGCACAGAGTCGGACAGGACTGAGCGACTCAGCAGCAGCAGCAGCAGCAGGCGACATGCATCATTTTTGTCATCACAGCCATCAGTGCTACACTACAGGAAGAAGAAGCTAATATAGACCATCCTGCTACTTTCTGTCCAGATACACCATTCTTGGGTGCTCCTTACCTCTTTTTAGCAGCTTCTGCATATCCCCAGAAATACTGGTGACGGGAATAGATGTACACCAGACCCAGACAAGTAGCAAAAACTAGAGAGAGAGAAAAAAAAAANACATTCCAGGTTCCTATGCAATATTGCTCTTTACAGCATCAAACCTTGCTTCTATCAACAGTTACATCCACAACTGGGTATTGTTTTTGCTTTGGCTCCATCCCTTCATTCTTTATGGAGTTATTTCTCCACTGATCTCCAGGAGCATATTGGGCCCCTACTAACCTGGGGAGTTCTTCTTTCAGTATTCTATCATTTTGCCTTTTCATACTGTACATGGGGTTCTCAAGGCTTAGCTCAACATGTGTCAAATCAGTGTCAGAGAAATTCCATCTCCTGGGGCAAGGGAATAGCACAGACCTCAAGGTTGCACTGACACTCTCATGCATGCACACGGAAAGCCAAAATGAAACAAAATGAAAAACAAAGAAGACTTGAGCTTCCTTTGGTGACTCAGTGGTAAAAAATCTGTCTGCCAATGCAGGAGACACAGGTTCCACCCCTGGTCTGGGAAGATCCCACATACTACTGTGGAACAACTAAGCCTGTGAGCCACAACTGTTGAGACTGTGCTCTAGAGCTTATGCATCACAACAAGAGAAGCAACTGCAATGAGAAGGCCAGAAAGTAGACCCTGCTGTCCACAACTGGAGAAAAGCCCATGTGGCATTTAAGACCTAGCACAGCCAAAAATAGAATAAAGGTACAATTATTTTATTAAAAAAGAAAGAAGACTTGCAAACTTGCACTCAAGAAGACAAAAAGCAAGCAGCGTTTAACACGCTGAGATTGTAACCCTTGGATAACAGCAAAAATCTGCTTGCAAGTTAGAATTCATTAGAATGTTTAAATGGATAAGAGAAGGGATGGGGTGGGAAACAAAACTGAGTTAAGCTACCAAGTTTGCCGCTTAAGTAGTAGATAACCCGGTTTTTCTTTAAAAGGCATGAGTTCCCTTTTCTCCAACCACTTTGATTCAGGGAGCTACCAAAATATGGTTACCTTGACGTCGGAGAGAGATCAAAGAATTAGTCACTAGCTAAGTTTCTCCTTTTCTATTCTGGACATGGAAGCATCAGAAAGATAAATTAAACACCCCTTTTAAAAGGGCAAACTCTAGCTTGAAAAGATTTTTATAATAGGGTTGAGAGTTTCTTGCACAAATTGATTTAGGGAGGCATTATAAATGAACTAATTAAAGCAAGTGGCCCATAGTTTCGGACCATTCTTTGAAAACATATGAAAGAGGAGTTTTAAATTGTCAGTTTGTACCATGGTATATACTTCTTCTGAATCTTGCTTAAATAATGCTCTCTACTGAATCTCATATAAATCACAGAACTCAGCATTTCCTAAGGTAAGCTCATCTCTAGTTATCCAGTTCTGTCTCACGTCTCAAAGTCTGGCATCATCATCCACAGAGGTGGAATCGTAGGAGTTATTTTTTGATCATTTTTCCTTTCACCATACATAGCTGATCCACTGCTGCCGCTGCCTTTTTTTTTTTTCCTTCTTCTTTTTTGTGGCTTGCATTATCTTTGATCTTCATTGTGGCCTGCAGGATCTTTAATCGTAGCATGTGAATTCTTAGTAACAGCAAGTGGGATCCAGTTTTCAAACCAGGACTCCAGTATTCTGGCCTGGAGAATTCCATGGACTGTATAGTCCATGGGGTCGCAAAGAGTCAGACCCAACTGAGCAACTTGCACTTTCACTTTCATAGCAATAAAATAAATTCTAACTCCTTTAAGAATATGGGCAACATTATCCATAAATCTGACCCATGTTCATCTCTTCATATCAATCCCCTGTAAAATCCCTTTCTAAGCATGCTGTGTAATGAAAAAAATGGCAATTCTAGAGTAAGTGGTCAGTTGTATTGTTTTAGTTTTTATGACTTTTTCGCAGGTACACAGAGATAGAAAGCGATATATATGTATCTGCATATTGGCTTCCTTCAACCCAAACTTTTATTTTCTTGTCTAGATTTCCACTGAAATCTCCATTAGTGTCAATCAAAAATGTCAATCCGCTAAATATATACCAGTTAGTCAGCAGGATAATGAGTGCTAGGAATTTAACTTCTTATAGCAATTACCATCAATTTGCAGTTTGAAAGAATGAAAAATCTGAGAATTGTATGGTGGAATACATTATGATAAGAGACTGAAATGACAACAGATTGTGATTAAGTGAGGTCCTCACAATTCTGTTAATTTTTAGGATACTAGGGCTTACTTTCCATACTAGATATATTTTATACCTAATTTAATTATCAGAAAGTTTGTCCCCCACCATTCTAAATAAAAATGAATAAGTTTCAAATTGTGCATGTTCTGTGTTCAAAAGAAGACCTCAAGGCACATATACTTGTGCCTAGAGGCAATCACTCAGAAAGCAACTGATTAGGGCACTCAATTCCCACTAAATTATTCAGAATCTCTAATGGAAATCAGATCCAACACTTCCTGGTGTGGAACAGCTCTTCTTGGTTACCCAATATTCAGCTAGCTACTCAAGAGGTTTTGAGAACAATAAAGTAAAAGGTAAAATATATTTTAATGGTGTTCACAGTCTCTTGGGTGATTTCTTGGCATGAAGTTCCTCACTTCCTGACAGCTGCTGCCGTTGAGAAGAGACAGAGAAAGTGAAAGAAAGAAATCAATATTTAAATCTGAAACCACCAGAAATTTCCATGAGGGGTGCCAGTACTAACTGGTTTGCATATGTGTTTGGCCTTTCAAAAGCCCCCAGTCTTAAGAAGAGAGAAGACATTCTAAGTAAACAACTCATTAGGAATCACACGGCAAGTATGCATTAGCTCAGGACACTCATTTAATTTAAGGAAGAATATTCATGTGAGATTTTGTCTAGAAATCTCAATAACAGAATAAACTGTTGCATAAAGTAATGTGCCTGTTTCTCTCTCTCTCTCTTTCTCTCTCTCTTTCTTTCTCTCTCTCCCCCTCTCTCTCTCAACAGGAAGAGAATATTGATTTCCCAGTCTTGGCCACCAGCCTCACCTCTTCTCACTATAAGCATTGAGATGAATGAGTTTGTGTCTCTAAAAGCACTAAGCAATCTTCAAGAAAGTACCGCTTTATAAATTAAAAAAAAAAAAAGCTTTATTATTATTGGGTACAAATGTTAGAGAGAAAGTTGGAGCTCTTATCAAAGGCTGTTGGTGCCCCGACATTAGCTGTCAGCTCTGAAAAGGTGGCTGTGAAACTCATTGTATCCAATCCTGGTTGGCTTAGGGCCCAGCCTACAGTGGGATTTCTGGCCAATGGCCCCGTACAGTGGGATGGCTGGCGCCTGGCCCAGGGATTAGAGAGCTTTCATTTCTTTGTCTCATTGATATTAGTCACAGAATCTCCCTTTTCATGCACAACCCCAACCCGTGTGGGGGTGGGGGGAGAGGGCAGAAGCAGAAATTGCTGCAAATTCTGAGCTCTGGTACACCAGGAGGAAGAATATTTCCAATTCCAGCTCCTTTATCCAACATCTGCATCTACTTCGTTATGCACATATAGCAGGAAATGGACAGTTCAGTATATCTTTGAAAGAAAAATTGCTTTATAAATATAAGAAACTGTCAGTTCAGTTCAGTTGCTCAGTCGTGTCTGACTCTNTATCCAACATCTGCATCTACTTCGTTATGCACATATAGCAGGAAATGGACAGTTCAGTATATCTTTGAAAGAAAAATTGCTTTATAGATATAAGAAACTGTCAGTTCAGTTCAGTTGCTCAGTCGTGTCTGACTCTTTGCGACCCCATGGACTGCAGCACGCCAGGCCTCCCTGTCCATCACCAACTCCTAGAGTTTACTCAAACTCATATCTATTGAGTCAGTGATGCCATCCAACCATCTCATCTTCTGTCATCCCCTTTTCCTTCTCCCTTCAATCTTTCCCTGCATCAGGGTCTTTTCAAATGAGTCAGTTCTTCACATCAGGTGGCCAAAGTGCTGGAGTTTCAGCTTCAGCATCAGTCCTTCCAATGAATATTCAGGACTGATTTCTTTTAGGATGTACTGGTTAGATCTCCTTGCATTCCAAGGGACTTTCAAGAGTCTTCTCCAATACCACAGTTCAAAAGCATCAGTTCTTCAGTGCTCAGCTTTTTTACATAGTCCAGCTCTCACATCCATATATGACTATGAACAGTACTGCCAGTTAGCCCTGGACAAACAAGGTTTTCAGATTCTCCAGGCTGCTTCTGCTTCCGCCACTCCCTTCCCCTCTCCTTCTCTTTCTGTCTAATGAACTAATGACTATTTTGAAATTTCATCTCAAGGAGCAATTTTGGTAAATATAATTTGTAGCCACATTTTCTTTCATTACTAGATGTGTGTGTGTGTGTGTGTGTGTGTGTGTGTGTGTGTGTCTGTACCCTTTGCCCAAAGCCCGTATGTAATATGTCATCTGTGGACAGGTTTCCTCTGACTCTTTCCTGGCGTGTGCGTGTGATTATGTATTTGTGTATAAGTGTGTGGTAGGTGCTCTGCAGGGCATCTGTACTAATATGTCCTAGAGTCACATTCTCCTTGAGTCTTGGAAAATGTTCCACTGAGTTCCTCAGGCTAAACTTCGGTCTCAAATAATAATAATCATGGTTTCAGTATTCATGCCAAGCTGAAAGTCATTTCCAAAATAAGACCAGGACTGTACCTTGCTAAACAGCAACCGGTCTTAAGCCACAGAGCCCGACATATCAGAACAGGATGGCTCAGACTCACATCCCTTTGCCTAACTCTCCTAAAAATATCTTCTGATAAAAGAAAAAAATACTAATGTCTGAAGAACAGTCTATGCTGAGTCCATGGACATAATCTTGCTCTTTTTCCATATACTGCAGAATGGTCAAGAGGGAGCAATTAGTTCAGTGACAGAGGGAATCAGTGAGTGAGAGAGTGAGAAAGAGAGGAAGAGAGGGAGGCAGAGAGGGAGGAGAGAACCTTAGATGAGATAGAAATGTCTCTGAAAATTTGTCACCATCCTCATTAGAGGATTAAACTTCTGCTTCCTCAGCTCTGACAGAGTAATAATGACATTTATCCTTAAGTGTTCCTGATATATATCAAGTGAGAAAACATACGTGAAAGACTTTGTAAAACTTATATTACATAAAGAAAGAGGTGTTGCTGTATGTAGTACTTGAAGGTGACAATTTTAAGACGGAAAAGGAAAAGAAAGATGGATTTTGTTCAGATGAACCCATGTTAACTATGGACTTCCGAATCCCTGAAATTATATTAAAATGTCCAATCTCATACTCAGGACATCAGGAGTTTAGATCACTTATTCTACTATATTTTAGAGAGAAGAAGATAAAGGTCAAACATCATTTCCAAAGTCAGAAAACAAACCAGCAGCAGGTCTAGGGGATCTGAGGAGGCTCATTTTTAACCTGATATTCTTGGGTTTGCACTCCTTACAAATGACAATTCACTGTTTTGTTTTTGAAACAAAGAGATCTGAGAGAGGTGCTGGAGGTGATGGGCCAGTTCACTGCCACTGTATTATCCTGGAACGTCTGTATGGTACAGGAGGAACTTGGCTGAAGAACAGGGTTTGGTAAATGCATTAGAGCGGGGACGACCTTATTGGTCCAGAAAAATAGCAGGAATTCAGAAGGCATAAAGAAGCATGTTACGCACAAAGGCCACTGGGACAGGTACCTGGGTACAATAAAAATGGATACTGGAGACAATGAGAAATGAAGCACATTAAGGACCAAATTTTAGATGATATCATTCAAAAACATCTTACCTGCACTGGAAAATTTTGGTTTATTGAATCAAAGATTGACAAGATGACAAATTCTTAAAAGATTTTCTTTCTTTCAGTCTTTCTCCATGCTTTATACATCTGTCAAATTAAGCTTCCTAAATACTGCGTGCACTGTGTGAATCTTTTTCAGAAACCTCCTTGTCTCTGCAAGGTCTATCAATACAATAAAGGCGGACTCAAGAGCTGCCTCAAAGTGACTCTCAGGTCAACTAAGGTTTGTTCCCAGACCTGGTCTCTGCTTCAGCCAAAACTGCCCACAAATCATAGCCAGCATTCTTACTGGACTTTGTGGGCTTTCTTAGCTGGAATAATCACTGTGTCTGACTCTACTCATCACATTAAAAAACAAACAAACAAACAAAAATTCTTCAAAATCCAACATAAATCTTTCCATTTCTATTAAGTGTTCTCTCATTTTTCCTGACTTTGGCTGTTGGTGATTTTTCCTCTGAACTGAAGGAAAAAACCCTTCATTATAAACCCATGCACATTTGCCAGTCACGCCGTATGTGTAATTTCTTTGAGAACAAGACACGTGTCTTTCATTGGGGCTTTGTCTTTGTGTGCCCCCAGCATAAGTACTGCCCTGGTCTTGAAGCAGCATCTGAAGGTTGACTCCTCAGGCACCTGTACACTGCAGACATCCTTCTTGGTTGACTATCAACCAAATACCTATTAATAATAGGGGTGAACAATCTAATTTGGGAAATGAGCAAAGAAAATAAATGATTTCTTAAAATTAAGTGGTCTACTTTTGAAAGTCTTAGGATACAGCTTTTACTTAAGGGATGTATATATTTAAAGGACTTGTTATTTCCTGACATATTTCCTTTATACATGGATCGAGAGCCAATTTAATGCAGTGTCTGGCCCAGATTTTAACACAGTGATTTTAAAGATTCTTTACCAACTTAGCGAATGGTGATATTGTATCTGTTAATAACCAAGCAGTGTTGTAGACATATTAAAAGCTTAATTTTCTTTGTAAACTTGTATGGCAGGCACTGTTATTATCCTTACTTTTCAAATGGTAAACCAAGGGCTGCGCGCATGCTCAGTGGCTAAGTCATGTCTGATTCTTTGAGACTGCAGGGACTGTAGCCTGCCAGGCTCCTCTGTCCATGGGATTTTCCAGGCAAGAATACTGGAGTGGGTTGCCATTTCCTTCTCTAGGGGATCTTCCTGACCCAGGGATCGAACCAGTCTTCTGAATTGGCAGGTGGATTCTTTACCACTGAGCCACCTGGAAAGCCCAAACCAAGGCACAGAGGGCTTAAGTAAGTTACTAAAGGTCACACAGTCAATCAGTGAAAGTCCCATGTTTGGAACCAGTTACTCTGATTAGAGTCAATGTTATTAACCACTACACCTAACGACCTTATTATTTGATTTTATAAAAAATTTTGTTGAAGTCCATTTAAGAATTTTAATTATATTCAATAAAGTGTACCCATGCTAAGTGTATAGTTTGAAGATTTTTAATAAATGTGTATTTTCATGTAACCACATCAATAGATTATTTGTTGGTTCTATCAACCTCTCCCACCCTGGACTGCAGTCACCGGCAACACTGATCTGTTTTTTGTCAATGCAGATTAGATTTGATTTTTCTAGAATTTTATATAATATAATCATACCTTATGTGCTCACAAATGTCTGGTTTGTTTCGCACTGTGTAATGATTTTTGAAGTTAATCCACACTGTTGTATGTATCAGCAGTTTATTCTTTTATTGCTGAGTAACATCTCATTGAATGGACCTACTACATGTTATTAACACATTCAACAACTGACAGATTTCCAATTTGGGTCTGTCGAGAACAAAAGTGCATTTATGTAAAAACTTTTGTGTGGGGTGTAGATTTTTATTTAACTTGAGTAAATACCTAAGAGTGAAAAGTCCAGATCATATGGTAGATTCATTTTTAACCTATTAAATTTATTAACAGGTGTCAAACTATTTTCCAAACTGGTTGTATCATTTTATATTGTCACCAATGCTCAGGATTGTCAATCTTCTTAATTTTAGCTCTTTGTGTAGGTAGGTAGTGGTATTTCACTGGGGTTTGAGTTTGCATTTCCTTGAGGAGCAAATGCTAAGCTTATTCGCATTTATATATTTTCTTTTGTGATGTGTCTGGTGAGAGCTTTTGGCAATTTTTTATTAGGATGGCTGACTTCTGATTATTGAGTTATGTGGAATCTTTAATATCCTGGGTCACAATCTCTGTCAGACACATATTTTGAGAAAACAGCTGGCCTCTCCTGTATCTCAGGCTGTGAAACCCATGGATACAGAAGGTCAACTGCACTATGCTGTTTTATATAAGGGACTTGAGCATGATTAGCTTTTAGTATCATGGGGGTCCTAGAACCAACCTCCCTGGCAAATACTGAGGGACAAATGTATTTGTTTTCATTGTCAGGATTGCCTCATTATTTTTAGGATGGCTTTCAAAGAGCGAGATTTCAACTTAGATAAAATGCAATTTATCAATGTTTTAATAATAATTTGTGCTTTCACGTCTAACTTATGAAATCTTTACCTACTTCAGAGTAACAAAGATTTTCTCCAACTCTTTATCTAGAAATTCTATATTATTTGCTTTTACATTTAGGTCTATGGGCCGTTTGGAGTTCTCTATGGTGTCAAAGTTTGCTCCTTTCCATGTGGTTATTAAGTTCTTTCAGGATCATTTGTTAGAAAGACCATCTTGTCTCCACTGAAATATGTTGGAGTCCATTTGTGAATTGATGATTTTGTTCTTTATTACCCATGAGTCTCTACTTATTAAACATAATTATTAAACAATAACTTTGATTATTTTTATTTTATAGCAGGACTTGATACTAAGCAATGTGTCTTCCAAATTTCTCCTTTTTTTCTAAAAATAGAGCCTATTTGATAGACATTTGTTCCAAAGAAGATACACAGATGGCTCTGAGGCACGTGAAAAAAAAAAAAAACCACAATATTGCTAATCATCAGATAAATGCAAATCAAGACCACAATGAGATATCCCCTCACACTTGTCAAAATGGCTATCATGAAAAAGTTTACAAATAACAAATGTTGGTAAGGATATGGAGAAAAGGGTTTGGGACCTTCTTTACTTTAAGCTAAATATGTCTGAAGCTCCCTGAACCCATACTGATGAGACTTGGTTCACAAATTAAAGATACAGAGTCGAAAGATGGAAAGATCTGGGTCCTTGAAGACTTTAAAATCCTGACTTGATCAAACTATCTTGTTCATGAGATAAATTCTTGAACTACTTAAGCCCTTCTTAGCTGAGTTTTCTGTTTTCTTATCCAATAAAACTGCAGTCATTTAAAAAAAAATTACCTTGAAGTAAGTTTTGTAATTTAGTCACAAAGATAAAAAAGTAAAAGTTTTTTAAAAAATTACCTTTGAACTATTCCAGAGAGAGGAAGGGAAACGTATTAATGAACTTCCATCACACTGAGGATGTGATGAATTGTCCTTTTGCGTTCTAGGCATATTGAAGAACTCAGGGTGGTAATCAAGAATCTAAACATCCTGCCAAGTAGGCAATCCAGGAGACATGCTGGCCAATTTTTCAGCAGGTTGCTTCACATTTTTTAACTTCATGCTGATCACACTTCTCCTTGTATTTGTCACTGCAGAATCAGCCGCCTCATTTTCAAAACACCCTTAGGATATGTTATAATTTCTATGATTTCAAATCATCTTGCATGTAGTTATATTTTAGCCTGGTAACACCCATGCAGAGGGCTCACTAATTACCCTGGAGAGGCTGGGGAGCTGGCATGAGCAAGTCAAGGTGACTGCTGACAGGCACTTTCGGGGGCAGAGAACCTGTGAGAGAGTAAGTTTGGAGCTAGTTATTCTTCACGAGAAACAGGGACAAGCAGAAGTCTGGTCGGTGAGAAGCTGCTGTAGCCTCCTAACTGGAATCTCTGCTTTTACCCTTGTCTTTGGGTGGTCTTTTAAACACAGCAGAACCAGAGATTTAATTGCCTTTCTCCTCATTCAGAATAAAAGTGGAATTCCTTACACAATCTGGCCCGGTACCTTCCTCACCTCCATCCCCACCTCCACCCATTATGTCCCTGCCTCGATCTCCCCAGTGGTCCTCTACCATATCCTGCAGTCAGGCCTCAGGGCCTCTGCACTTGCTGAACTTTGCCTGGAGGTCCTTCTCCCAAATATTTTCTTAGCCAGTTCCCTCACCTCTTTTAAGTCTTCACTTAGGAAGTCATTTCTCCTCCAAACTGATGCTTTCATCTTCCTTCATAGGCTTATATCTTTAAAAAAATTCTACTAACTTGTTAATTAATTTCATTTGCTAGTTTATATCAATAGAAGTATAAGCTATATGAGAGTGGGGATTTTCGTTTATTTTTGTTCATGGCTCTATTCACTCAAAAACTTAAATGCTCAAAGAAAGTCAGCTAAATAAATGAAATGACTTGAAATCTTAAATCAACAGACAGACCCACGTCTGTGTCACAGGAAGAAGTTTCAATTTGAAATAACACATTTCAGAGTGTGTTAAAAAGCATCTTCTTCAACTTTGGTGTGCCTGCTGGGTTGACTAATCTAAACCTTATAGATTTCTATTTCTTAAAAAAAAAAAAAAAAAGAAAGAAAGAAAAATAAACACCTCTTTCTCACCTTCCTTTATATTTTAAAAATACAACGGCTAAAAATGGTTATTATGGTCCCATCCAGCCATTATAATCTCTCATTAAGAGCCTAGGAAGCCTGGTGGTGCTGGTTGCAGGTATGTATAATGTCACTGAACTGTACACTTAAAAATCACTGTATATTTTGCCACAGTAAGAAAGTAAAAATAAGTACAAACTTTTAAAATGAAAAACAAACAAACAAACAAAACCCAGCTTAATCTCAGCTCTATTAACATTTCAAGCTAAGTAGCTCTTTGCTGTGGGGATGCTGTCCCGCGTTGTCCACGTTTGGCAGCAGCCCTGGCCTCGGCTCCCTGGGCACAGGAGCAACTCCCTCCCCTAGGCTGTGACAACAACAATGTCTCCAGTCATTGCCACATGTTCCCTTAATGGCAAAATAGCTGCTGGTTGAGAACCACTGACGAAAATAATTTTCTTATGTTCCTATTTGAATAAAGGGTTAGTTTTTGATACAACACATACAATAGAATGGAAATCATGGGGATCTCATGCTTACTTTACGGATCCCTATAAAGAAGCATCATAATAACTGGTAGCAATATGTTATATTTGGAGATGTTAAGATAGTATTTAAGAAGGCATCCCTGGTGGCTCATCGGTAAAGAATCCACCTACCATTGCAGGAGACCTGGGTTCAATCCTTGGGTTGGGAGGATCCCCTGGTGAGGGAAATGGCAACCCACTGCAGTATTTTTGCTTGGGAAATCCCATGGATAGAGGAGCCTGGTGGGCTACCGTCCATGGGGTCATAAAAGTCAGATATGACTCAGGGACTAAACCACCACCACCAAAAAATGGATAACTCTTTGTTTAATGGCCTGGAAATTTCACCCCTATGAAGTGACCATGAATACAGAGAAATCTTTCAGTAAAGGGTCTGGGAAAAATAATCATAAGTGATAATATACATTCCTCCACAATTTATACAGGTAAAACCAGATTAAAACAAATATTGCTTTACTTCATTGGATAAACGGGACACAGGGACAAAAGGGACACAGGCTATCTGAAGTTTGTATATGGAAGGAAGACAGCTCCTTATTCGTTTATTTCATTTGAAGAAGGTGTATGTCAGGTATATGGAAAATTTAGCTATAGGGATAGACCGGAGGTGTGTAGGTGAATTTCTGATGCTTGTGCTTCTGGGAAAAAAAAAAAAAAGGATTGATTGACTCAAGCACTGCCCATAGCGACGGCTCTTTGTCCCCTTTGTACTTTTCTCCACGTAGCCATCAAAGTCTCTAAGATCCTAAGAGCTACTTCCCACAAAACAATGCTTTTTGGGGTTTAGGTTGAGTCATGTAAAATTTAAGAGTTATATAAGGCACTTAGTAGCTATCTCTTAAATTGAGTTGAAAGGAAGTTACTTCAGAACTATGGGAAACAGAAGGGAAGAATATTTTGCAGCTACGTTTGGGGTCGGCACTATCAAATAATAAGTGGAAAGGAAGTAAAAGAAGCAAGAGAAAGAACAGAAAAGAACCGGTGAGCAGAGGAGAATCTCATTTTTGACCGTGCTTGGGTACATTTGGTTCATACTTAATCATTTCACGCAACACTTTCCTCTCATCTATATCACAAATACTCATTCATGTGTTACTCAAATAATCCTAGGTACATTTTGTCCTCATTCGAAGAAAATGGAAATTCCAGAAAGACGGAAGCCCAGCCTCTGAGTTGCACAAACCTCGGAGTGGAACCACGTGGATTAAGCCCCTAAATTCTTGAGGGTCAAAGACATGTCATTAAGTAGGTCACTAAATGCACCAAGGAAGCCAGAAAAAGAAAGAGCCCCCTAAAGGAAAGTGGCATTTAATTGGGAACTTTCAGACATCTGTCACTCTTTGTGACAAGCGCCAAAAAGTCCTTTGGACTTTTAGTGACGCGCAGGTGGGACGGGACTGACCGCTGGAGTGACTGATGCTGTGCAGAGGTTTGGGAGAGAGGGGGAAGGGCGTTGGGGGCGGGGTGGGGACAAACCAGAGCTTGGTTCTGAAGACTGTGGTTTTTCTCCCTCAATAGCAATCACAAAACTCTCCGGAGGCCCAAACTGTAACCTAAGATACCGTCACCTGTCCATTTCAGGTCTGCTACTCGGTAAACTGGGATGCGCACCCACCTGCAGGAAAGGTCCTGCGCAAACTTTTTATTTCCCCCACGTAAAGCTAGGGTATATTGATTGGCAAAGGGATATTGCATCGGTTCCTGCTAAAAACGAAACAAATTTTTCATTTCGCCTCTGGGTTCAAATTCGCGTGCTGGCGCTGGGGGTGGGGGCCGAGACGGCCCCCGGGAGAACCTCGCATTTAAGAAGAAGCTTCCCAATCAGCTCGCGAGGGAACGGCGCGCTCCCTCCTCCCCAGCCGCGTCCTCTCCCTCGCCGCTCCTTGCATCCCTCCCATTCTCCATTTCCCTTCCGTCTCCTCCCCAGCAGGGCGTGCGCCAGTCCGAGGCAGGATCGGGTTCCCCGCCTTCCAGTCCAAAAATCCCGCCAAGGGAGCCGCAGAGCAGAGGAAAAGCCGAAGTGGAGAGAGGAGAAGAAAGAGATCAGGGAGTCACCGGGCGTGCGGGGGCAGAGAGCAGCGGCCGCCGCAGCACCAGCGACTTGGGTACCTGGACTCAGGGCAGAAAAACCTCTCCCGGATCAACAAAGGCAGCCTGAGCGCGCACCGCTCGTTTGCGACTCCAAGTAAGTCGAAGCGAATGCGCGATTCCTCCAGAGGTGTCTCGGATCGACACCTTTCTGGACGCCAGCGCGTGGTACTGGTAAGAGTGGGAGAGAGGCTGCTGGTGTCTCTGCTCTTGCGGCTGCTTTCAACACTGATGCGCCCCAGAGGCTTACTTTGGGGGAGTCAGGTCAGATAGAGAGGGACCCCTGGGAAGAGTGTAAGCTTTTGTAATGTTTTGGGACTTGCATGTGGTCTGGGTTCCCGGCTTCCAGCTGGATGGCGAACGTGCGGGGGTTTTGTAGAACCTGAGCTAGTAGGTGTGTCTGTGGCTGAGTAGAGAAGAGGGAGAAAGTAAGGCAGCCTGAGCAAGCAGGCTCATTTTCCCAAATTACCTCAGCTTCCCGGATGGCCCCAGGGCTTGCCAGCTGATGCGTTTGAGCTGGCATTTCTAGGTACCAAGTGGGAGCTTGTTCCTCCCAGTGCCAGCTACATTGCGCATCTCTCACAGAGCATCTGGGCACTCCTTGTCCTGCCTGCCAGCCCAGGAATGGCTCTAGAAATGGTTCTGTCCAAAGTTTAAAAGACACACCTTGCATCCCACTTCTCATTTGAATAATTTTAATAATTGCCCTCTACAGAGACATCTGAACTTTTTATTTCCCCCACGTAAAGCTAGGGTATATTGATTGCTAATTGGCTAGATTCTCAGTTTTTGAGTCTAATAAGTTAAAATATTTTAAAAGAGAGGAATGTATTCTACTTCCCTTCCCTACTTAATACATAAAACAAAACTTCCTTTCTCTTCAACACACACACACACATGCAAGCACCCTTTTTTCTTTAACACAACACAACACAACACTGAGTTTACTTATACTCTTGTTAACTTACCCCTCCCTCTGTTAACAGCTGCTTTATAAGTTTGGGGGATACACTGAAAAACTAGGAGTGGCACGTGGGGGGAGGGGTGGCAATGACTGGGGAGAAGGAACAATTTGAGAAAAATTAAATTCCAGTCTTTTTGGCATTTGGCATCTTTCATCTTGAGGGTTATTTAGGCATTTTGCTTTAACAGCTTGAGAGACGTGATGTGTGTGTGTGTGTGTGTGTGTGTGTGTGTGTGTGTGTGTTTTGGAGGAAAGGGCCTGGGAGGAGGTCCAGGAACTATCAAGAAAGCTTTTAAACTAAAAACATAATGACGCGATTTCATGATTTCAGGCAAATGTGGTGTTGATGAAACAGTAAAGTCCATTTTAGCCTCTTGAGCGTCTAGGGATAAACTGATATTTGAAATATTGGAAGGTAATGGGAGTGAGACAAAAGAGGTGTCTCTCAGCATAGAAAATAAAGCTTCTATTTTCCATCTTCTTTATGGTTTTATTTTTAAATGAATTAGGCATTCTAAAGACCAAATCATTAAGAAAATTTATAGTCCAGTTAAATTCAAAGGCAATTAGAGTGGATATTTTCTTTTTTTCCTTCCTTTGGGACATGAGTTATTTCAGAGGAGCAATATTTGTACTTTCTCATTTAAATTAGAGGATGGCTTTTAAACAATTATTTCATTAGGAAAAAAAACCCATTATTTTGTGCTTTAAGAAACTTTGGTGCTTTGAATTCTCTAATTGTACTTTAAATCGGTAGAAGTTGTTCTTCTCCTCTTCCCAGGCCTCTTTTAGGACATTTTTTTCTCATTTAGTGAAAAGCCTCTATAAGGAACACCCACCTGAAGCCATACTTAACACGTTAGCTGCTGTGTTCCTGCTGTTTGCTTTTTGGTACAAGTGTATTGTATTTTCAAAACTAGAGCTGTGAAAGAAGAGAAACTCAGTTAATATGTGACTTTTTCTTATCTGACTTTTCAGTGAGGTCTTATATAGAATGAGAATAGTAACATTTAAAAATATTTAGAGTATATTTATAACACAATTCTGTGGATTTCTAGACTTCTTTTCGTGATATTTGGAACAATAAATTTACTAATTTATTGAAAATTTCCACATGTACCTTAATCTTCACATATAGCAATATATCACAGAACCCACATTTTTAAATGAACATTTTTGATGTTTTTACTCTAGAAAACCTTGTGGCCTGGTTTGGATTTTCACAGAACCTGATCACTGGAAATAACTTGAGAGAAATAAGGTCCTTAACTAATTTAATTGCTTTTATCAATAAAGTTAATCTTAGAAATTAAATATTTCGAGTTTAAATATTTTTTTCCTTTTGAAGATACTCTTGCTTTCACATTTAAATGACATTCTCACATGAATTCTGATCATATTCTTATTTGCCATGTGAGATTTTATTACTATTCAAAAATTTCTCAGGAGACTTGAGTTTGGTTGGCTTGTTCAAAGTGGTATATGAGTTAATAGTGGATTCAGGGCCAGTAGTCCGAATTCCTATTATGAATTATGTGTTCTCCAAATGCACTTTTTAATATGATGACATAGTAAAAAGGGGAACTGTCCTTGACTCCCTCCTAAGGTAATGCCCAAAACAAGACCACCCAGGGTGATCAAGGGGCAAGCTGGGTGCAGGTCATCCTGTGTGAGGAGATGCTCGCCTTTAAGCATCTGGTGAGTCAGACATCTCCAGCTGCCCTTGTCCCCTTGGTTGGACGCTGAGTGGAGCCTCTTTAAGGGTGAGTGGTGTTGTCTCTTTTGGCTGCAGTTCTAATGAATAATCAAGAGAGCTTTTGTTTCCTCTTGACTCAGTTCCATGTCACACATGGGGTAAAATAATATTCAGATATGGAGCTTCTCTCTATGAGCTGGACCTGCTTTTTCCCATCGAGTCAATTGGCTTGAGTGGAATTTGGGCCACAGCCTTGTGCTGGAAAGCAGTTCTCCGTCCTTGATATTTATGTCCATTTCAAGTTTCCATCCACTGGGCCATTTTTCCACGCACTTCTTGCCAATCTTTTATGTGGCATAGTGTTCCAGGTGTCATACGATCTTTCTAGATTGTCAAACATAGCAAGCCCTTTGTTCCTCCCTATTTTAGTATTTCGTAAATGACAAGTTAAGACTTCAGTGGTTTAGAAGGCTAACTATAATGTAATGTTATCAGAGGGCACTATAATTATGGTAACATTGCAGATTTGATTATGTAGATCACGCTCACCACAAATTCCTATTTCTTTTAAGTAGGCAGGGAAAACAGTGACTGGCATGCTCAAGGTAGTTTGAGAAATAATTAAATTTCTTCTACACTGCTTTATTTTGGAGTCATTTCTTTGTAGTAGATTTACATAAAGTGACATTTCAAATAAAAACATCACCATAATGGGTTTCCTAAAACCAGAATTCTTAAGATTCTTAAAGTTCATAGTTAGTTAAAAAATCTATTGTTATATATTAATCTTGAATGAAGTAAGTCAATAGTAACTGACACTTGGGCTCTTAAGTCTAAGAATTGTGTTGAATGAGAACCAAAAACATCATTTTAAGGCACATGTAGCAATCTGTAACTCTCAGCTTTTCCTCCCACTTCTTCTACTTTTTATACCAAGATATGAGATGGCTGTTCTTCAGTGAAATTATAGACGAACATGGAGAGAAAGACAGCAAGTCCTCCAACTTCAGTGTGGAATTTCGGTTAAACTGAATCAGTCTGAAATTAAAGCCTCCAGGAGTGGGTTTTCCCAGGCAAATCCTCCTCTAGGTGGCGCTCTAAGTCTCCCTCCTCTTGTCTTCTCAGCCCCTCCATCACCCCTTCGCGAGACTTCAGTTCCCCCTTTCCTAGCAGTGTTACCACTGGAAAAGCACATCGTTTACCTTTGAGGATTACTCACTTTTACCACCAGCTCCACTCCACCCACCCCATCACCCCTTGAAGGCAAGGACACTCTCATTCATCTCTAGAACCCTAGAGTATCTAAAGTGGGACCACTGAAATGCCTGATAAATGTCTGATGAATGAGTGAAAAAGTAAGCTAATGACTCTGAATACCATTCTCTCTGCTCTTCCTCACGCTCCAATGACCTTGACTGTCTTCCGTACTCAATCCCTATAAACATCACCTGGTACCAATTTCCTGTTTAAAACCAAGTACCCCATTCTCATCCTTCTTCTCTAGAAGAAGCTCTCCTCTCTTCCCCTCACCTCCATCATGGCAAACGTATAGATCTGCCAATTCAGTGGCGTGTCTTCCTTGTCACACTTCACCCTGTTCATTTTAACGCCTTTGACCTTGCACGGCTCTGACTCATTTCCATAATGGAGACAGAAACCTTCCCTCTTCTTTAACAAACTGTATTATTCGAAGCCTTAAGACTGAACACTTGGAACATTATTTTCACCATAANGATTTTCATACAAAAAAAGGTAAATTCTCTCGAGGGAGTGTGTTAAAAACAAAAGTCTTTTAGGATATCTATGAGAAGAGGAACATGCCATTATTCTTGTTTCATTAACAAATTTAAAACTTCGATGAGGCTTCAGTCTACCACAATGGATATAAAATGTTAGGAAAACCAAGCTGAACATAAAAGGAATTAGTGGTGTGGGAAGGTTCCCACTGCAATAGAACTGGGGATGGGGCAGGACTAATAGCTGCTCTGATGGTAGAGATGGCTTACAGAACCTGGTTTCCAGGAGTTAGTAAAGGGAATAACACTGCCTAGTCTTCCAGGTCTCTGAGCAGGAAAATAAGTCATTGAATTGAAAACAAGTAACCCACACAACAGGAATTAATATTTCCGAAGGCTCCCTGTAACACTCTTACATTGTTTCAACCTCTTCTAATGAAAACTTTGACAACGATGTATGTTTTTTACAAACTCCTTTTCATAAAATGAGGTCTCAAGACTTTTAATGTTTGGGGTTTATTTGCTTGTTTTTAATAATCATTGGTTTTAGAAATATAATTTTATGTTAAATCATTTACACTGAGAATATTTCATTTTACTGAAGTGTCCTACTTAGTGGTGAAAAAGACAACACAGTGAGCTAGCATCCCTCATATTTACATCTAGACGTTGCTTAGTTGTCTAGCAAAATCTGTTGTACTACTTTAAGTGCAATACTGCTGTTCAAGTAGTGGGATCTGTAGTCAGAACTACTACCTTTTGAGTGTACTGACCATCAAAAACAACTGTATACACCAAACAAATGGAAGAAAAATATGTCAGCTCATTATAAGCTATACTATAAAGACAGGCTTCAGAGAGGAAAAAAGATATAAAAGGAATGAAAGGAGGAAGGGAGAAAAGAAAGGAAAGATAAAAGTCTAGATCCATTCACTTATTAACAATTAGGATTTAATAAATATGATCCATTACACTTTGGAGATTCAAGTACGTTAAGATTTCTCAGGGATATGTTCTGCCTCTTAGTGCAAATATATTTATCCTTGTGATTTTCAGGCATGGCCCACACAAATCACAAATATAAAACTCACATTACTGAACAGTGTGAATTAAAATTATGGAGAGTTTATTTTTCCTTTAAAACAGTAATCTACATAAAAATCAAGAACATTTTCTAAATCTACTACACGTATACAAAAATGAGGTTTGCTGCTATATATCAATGAATTCCTTCATTAATATTTTAAAATATACTTTAAAAAACACACACTGACTTTCCTATCCACATTTAATTTCATTTGGGTATACAACCAGCATACATTTAAGAACTGATAATCTAATTAAATAGTAGTGTCCAAAAACAAATTGGCAGCAATATTTAAAAAATTTTTGATTGTCCAATCCTCTCAACTATTCTTTATAAATTGAAAACACTTGAAAGTTCTTATTTAATTCTTATGACTCTTGTGAAATGAGGGCCTCTAATATAATGAAATTATTCCAAAGCCCCTGTTTGTTTGGTAAGAAAACAAATTATAATAATTAGTCTTATTTTAATAGTGATTTTTAAAAAAATGTTCTAATAATAACAAATTATTGATGTAATAACAAAAGTTAATAGCAACTTATAGATCCATGAAATTAATAGATTACTTGTTATTTTCTTCAATGGCTTACTGAACACTGGCTTACTGAATATTCTAATAATTATTTAGAAAAATAATTTAGAAAGTTTAACTAGGAATCTATTCCAATATAAGAAACACTCAAAAGGGAATTGTCAGAAGTAATTCAAGAAATGTACTTTGCATGTAAAGTATATTAATTTAGTAGTAATGTTTTGCAGTAGATGTCATTTTAGTAAGATTCTCAAAACAGAAAACTTTTGTTCATATTACAGTTTTTACAAAGTTGCTTAACAAATATTAACTTAGTTCCCCAGCAATAAACTCTTAAGACTTAAGGGATTAAATAACTTCTAAACACAAAATTACCCAGCCAGGTAATCTTCCTCTATGATCATATATGAAATCCTGTAACATAAATTCTGCCTTACCAATTGAATACTCTGGATCACTTACACAACCAAAATTATTTTGGAAATAACTCAAAAGTCATAAAGGGGATCTATACTATTTTATAGAAGTATTACATATACTCCAATTATTATAATAATTTTAAAAAGTAATAATAAATAAAGTAGTACATCTTTTACATATTTCTATCAACATATCTTAGAGTATTATAAATTATAAAAGTAACTGGATCATTTCTTCTCTTTTTCTGCTTCTACTTCTACAATAGCATCTGAGTTTCATGATAAAACCTATGAGAAACAACATTATACTTAAGGAACATATTCCAAAGTAAACTCAAAGACTAAATAATAAAACAATATTATTTTCACAGGATTTTGATTACTTATTCCAGAAAGAGTTTTTGCTTTGGGAACTTGTAAGCTTCTCTGTAATAATAAAAAATTGGACCACTTTGTGGGGTGATCTGTTTCCTATCTAATATCTTCAAATACCACTTGTGTGGAAAACCAGCATAGCTAACTTATTTTGTCTTTTTAAATGCCACTATATAAACATCAACTCAATACCCTCACAATTGCTTTGTGAGGTAGATCAGTAGGTAAATAGCAAGTATCCTCTTCATTTTGAAAATGAAGAAACTGAGGCACAGAAAGGTTACATGATTTTCCCAAGGTTTCAATGGTCAGTCATGAAATTACAGTGTTAAATTATCTCTGCTCCTGGACTATTGCTATCTGACCACACTTCACAATAAAAGGTTGTGTGTCTGTCTTCTTAAATGGGTAGTCTATATAATTTTGATTGAGAGGAAAATCTATTGACTGATAATTATTTTAAAGGGGATCTAATCTTTAAAAAAAATCATAAAAATTTAAGAAAATGCTATAACTAGGATATACACTATCCTTTCAGTATCTACCTAAAACTGCAGCTTCTAATGTATTTATGTGGTAACACTAAGAAAAGAGGGAAATAAAAAATTTTAAATTATGATTCAGGGAAAAATAACCTTCAAGAAACATATAATCAAATTGTCAGGTGACTATATGATTCATCCTCAAACTGGAATACTTAAGAGTGAAAATGAGCACTACTAAGATAACAGGCGAAACTAAGACAGCCGTGGGGTGGCCCAGTCACCACTGGGTGAATCCATGGTATGGATTCTCAAAGAGTTGCAAATATTTCAGGGACATAAACAACTCTTTCTGCAAAATGTTGTGCTTAACTATAGTCACTGTGCATAAAACACTGATGATTTAAAATGTAACACCTAACTTTGGCTTAAACAAAACTTTTAAAACTCAATTTAAAATGATAACATGTTTAAGAAACAAGTTCTTACATATCTCCACTCTAAAGTAGTATTCTATAAATCACAATTTAAGTGTGAGTAGTAACAGTAAATGGACTCACTTTTTATCTTTGAATAACCAGATATTCTTTTTCAAAAGGAATAAACAGGCACCTTTTAACAGTTGAGAATTTTGTCGGAGATGTGTATAAGAGACAGCTTCTACTCTTTTGCACTAAGTACAGTAAAAATCTCCTTTTGCAAAATGATGTGAGATCAGGATAATCACAAAAGAAAAGATTTTCATACAAAAAAAGGTAAATTCTCTCGAGGGAGTGTGTTAAAAACAAAAGTCTTTTAGGATATCTATGAGAAGAGGAACATGCCATTATTCTTGTTTCATTAACAAATTTAAAACTTCGATGAGGCTTCAGTCTACCACAATGGATATAAAATGTTAGGAAAACCAAGCTGAACATAAAAGGAATTAGTGGTGTGGGTAGGTTCCCACTGCAATAGAACTGGGGATGGGGCAGGACTAATAGCTGCTCTGATGGTAGAGATGGCTTACAGAACCTGGTTTCCAGGAGTTAGTAAAGGGAATAACACTGCCTAGTCTTCCAGGTCTCTGAGCAGGAAAATAAGTCATTGAATTGAAAACAAGTAACCCACACAACAGGAATTAATATTTCCGAAGGCTCCCTGTAACACTCTTACATTGTTTCAACCTCTTCTAATGAAAACTTTGACAACGATGTATGTTTTTTACAAACTCCTTTTCATAAAATGAGGTCTCAAGACTTTTAATGTTTGGGGTTTATTTGCTTGTTTTTAATAATCATTGGTTTTAGAAATATAATTTTATGTTAAATCATTTACACTGAGAATATTTCATTTTACTGAAGTGTCCTACTTAGTGGTGAAAAAGACAACACAGTGAGCTAGCATCCCTCATATTTACATCTAGACGTTGCTTAGTTGTCTAGCAAAATCTGTTGTACTACTTTAAGTGCAATACTGCTATTCAAGTAGTGGGATCTGTAGTCAGAACTACTACCTTTTGAGTGTACTGACCATCAAAAACAACTGTATACACCAAACAAATGGAAGAAAAATATGTCAGCTCATTATAAGCTATACTATAAAGACAGGCTTCAGAGAGGAAAAAAGATATAAAAGGAATGAAAGGAGGAAGGGAGAAAAGAAAGGAAAGATAAAAGTCTAGATCCATTCACTTATTAACAATTAGGATTTAATAAATATGATCCATTACACTTTGGAGATTCAAGTACGTTAAGATTTCTCAGGGATATGTTCTGCCTCTTAGTGCAAATATATTTATCCTTGTGATTTTCAGGCATGGCCCACACAAATCACAAATATAAAACTCACATTACTGAACAGTGTGAATTAAAATTATGGAGAGTTTATTTTTCCTTTAAAACAGTAATCTACATAAAAATCAAGAACATTTTCTAAATCTACTACACGTATACAAAAATGAGGTTTGCTGCTATATATCAATGAATTCCTTCATTAATATTTTAAAATATACTTTAAAAAACACACACTGACTTTCCTATCCACATTTAATTTCATTTGGGTATACAACCAGCATACATTTAAGAACTGATAATCTAATTAAATAGTAGTGTCCAAAAACAAATTGGCAGCAATATTTAAAAAATTTTTGATTGTCCAATCCTCTCAACTATTCTTTATAAATTGAAAACACTTGAAAGTTCTTATTTAATTCTTATGACTCTTGTGAAATGAGGGCCTCTAATATAATGAAATTATTCCAAAGCCCCTGTTTGTTTGGTAAGAAAACAAATTCTAATAATTAGTCTTATTTTAATAATGATTTTTTTAAAAATGTTCTAATAATAACAAATTATTGATGTAATAACAAAAGTTAATAGCAACTTATAGATCCATGAAATTAATAGATTACTTATTGTTATTTTCTTCAATGGCTTACTGAACACTGGCTTACTGAATATTCTAATAATTATTTAGAAAAATAATTTAGAAAGTTTAACTAGGAATCTATTCCAATATAAGAAACACTCAAAAGGGAATTGTCAGAAGTAATTCAAGAAATGTACTTTGCATGTAAAGTATATTAATTTAGTAGTAATGTTTTGCAGTAGATGTCATTTTAGTAAGATTCTCAAAACAGAAAACTTTTGTTCATATTACAGTTTTTACAAAGTTGCTTAACAAATATTAACTTAGTTCCCCAGCAATAAACTCTTAAGACTTAAGGGATTAAATAACTTCTAAACACAAAATTACCCAGCCAGGTAATCTTCCTCTATGATCATATATGAAATCCTGTAACATAAATTCTGCCTTACCAATTGAATACTCTGGATCACTTACACAACCAAAATTATTTTGGAAATAACTCAAAAGTCATAAAGGGGATCTATACTATTTTATAGAAGTATTACATATACTCCAATTATTATAATAATTTTAAAAAGTAATAATAAATAAAGTAGTACATCTTTTACATATTTCTATCAACATATCTTAGAGTATTATAAATTATAAAAGTAACTGGATCATTTCTTCTCTTTTTCTGCTTCTACTTCTACAATAGCATCTGAGTTTCATGATAAAACCTATGAGAAACAACATTATACTTAAGGAACATATTCCAAAGTAAACTCAAAGACTAAATAATAAAACAATATTATTTTCACAGGATTTTGATTACTTATTCCAGAAAGAGTTTTTGCTTTGGGAACTTGTAAGCTTCTCTGTAATAATAAAAAATTGGACCACTTTGTGGGGTGATCTGTTTCCTATCTAATATCTTCAAATACCACTTGTGTGGAAAACCAGCATAGCTAACTTATTTTGTCTTTTTAAATGCCACTATATAAACATCAACTCAATACCCTCACAATTGCTTTGTGAGGTAGATCAGTAGGTAAATAGCAAGTATCCTCTTCATTTTGAAAATGAAGAAACTGAGGCACAGAAAGGTTACATGATTTTCCCAAGGTTTCAATGGTCAGTCATGAAATTACAGTGTTAAATTATCTCTGCTCCTGGACTATTGCTATCTGACCACACTTCACAATAAAAGGTTGTGTGTCTGTCTTCTTAAATGGGTAGTCTATATAATTTTGATTGAGAGGAAAATCTATTGACTGATAATTATTTTAAAGGGGATCTAATCTTTAAAAAAAATCATAAAAATTTAAGAAAATGCTATAACTAGGATATACACTATCCTTTCAGTATCTACCTAAAACTGCAGCTTCTAATGTATTTATGTGGTAACACTAAGAAAAGAGGGAAATAAAAAATTTTAAATTATGATTCAGGGAAAAATAACCTTCAAGAAACATATAATCAAATTGTCAGGTGACTATATGATTCATCCTCAAACTGGAATACTTAAGAGTGAAAATGAGCACTACTAAGATAACAGGCGAAACTAAGACAGCCGTGGGGTGGCCCAGTCACCACTGGGTGAATCCATGGTATGGATTCTCAAAGAGTTGCAAATATTTCAGGGACATAAACAACTCTTTCTGCAAAATGTTGTGCTTAACTATAGTCACTGTGCATAAAACACTGATGATTTAAAATGTAACACCTAACTTTGGCTTAAACAAAACTTTTAAAACTCAATTTAAAATGATAACATGTTTAAGAAACAAGTTCTTACATATCTCCACTCTAAAGTAGTATTCTATAAATCACAATTTAAGTGTGAGTAGTAACAGTAAATGGACTCACTTTTTATCTTTGAATAACCAGATATTCTTTTTCAAAAGGAATAAACAGGCACCTTTTAACAGTTGAGAATTTTGTCGGACTCTCTGGCTGTTAAAGGGAAGTTGCTCAGTCATGTCCGACTCTTTGTGACTCCATGGACTGTAGATGACCAGGCTTCTCCATCCATGGGATTTCCAGGCAAGAGTACTGGAGTGGGTTGCCATTTCCTTCTCCAGGGGGATGTTCCTGACCCAGGGATTGAACCCAGGTCTCTCGTATTGTAGGCAGACGCTTTACTGTCTGAGCCACCAAAACCTCACTATTTACCATTAAAAATTATGACTCTCCTTGAATGGAATGATCAACACTTAAATAACTATGCTAAATGGTAAAGGTGAACACTCCTCTCTGAAATGAACATCTTTTACAAAGCCATACCAAAAGCATAAGACAACTTCCAGTTACTACCAAAGACTGAAAGAATAATTCACCACCTGATTAAAGTACACATGCTGAAGATACAAACACTATCAGTTGTAGTATAGTCTTAAATACATGCAAAAACCTAACTAATTTTCATACAGTGTTGAAAAAGGGCTTTCTACATTCAGTTATGTCTGGTAAGTAAGTCTTGTTTTAAGACATGGATTTTGTAAATATGGTTATTATTGAGGTCTCCATCTCTTTGGGAAATAAAGGATCAACATATTTTTTAGAAAGAATATGTAAATCACAATAATAAAACTATAATATTATTCAGTTATAACTATGGCTTCCTTGAACTTTTAAAACAATTTTTCCTGAAAAAATTAATCTGAAACAAACTGAACTACATGTTTTCAACATATACTGATCTTCATCATGAATTAAATCCTTAAATTGTAACTGTACTTCTAAGACAGACATTTCAGGAATGGTATGCAACAAATCCTATTAGAAATAAGGGCAATATTCAATGAGTAATAAGCCATTATCACTAAGATCTGATTAATTTTTCATGCCTTTTTTATCCTGACACTTTTCCCTGGGAGTTCAGTAGTTAATTCTAGAGCATATGGATGTTCATAAAGACTGAACTTGTTCGTTGATCTTGGTTAGCTACTCCAGAAATTCCTACAGACTTTAAACATCATCAAATATTCTGCTGCGAGACATTGAGAGGTATCGTCCACCAGGCTGATACCTGAAAGGTGGATAAAGAAATGATCTGAGGCATCAAAAATAAAGAAGGAAAGAAAAACAAGGACACATTAAAAGGAAGTGGGTACATAATTTTTAAGAACTGTAAAATCTATTCAGTAGCTGAAAACAGAAACTTATTCTCCAAGGATATTATCCCAAAGAGATTTACCTATAATTATAAATCAACCAACAACTGTTTTACAGCCTATGATATGACACATATGGCAGGATGAGAGATGTTAAAAAGAAAGGAGAAGAGAGATATAAAACACATCATGGATTTTGGATTAAATACCTACTCTATATTGTTGAATATAAACAGAATATTCCTCTTGCTATTTATAAGCAAATATCTTCATGCCCATGATGTTTTGCTTTTGTTTAATTGTTTCTACTTGGTATAATAGCTAAAAGCACAGACTCTGAAGCCAGAGTCCTGGGGTTTAAATGCCTGATTTTGTTACTTACAAGTTGTGTGATCCTGGGTAAGTTACTGAGCCTCTCTAGATTCAATTCCAACTGGACTTACAGCCATAAAATACGATTACTATTGTTAAAGTGCACAGAATACAGTGCCACCCAGTCATATCTATGTAACTATTGCCAAATATGATGGATTTCATAAATGGAATTGTCAGAAATAGAATATAAATATTGTTAAGATTCTACCAAATGATTTCAATTCTTTGTTATTTATCATACTACTAGTAATAATTTATGAAAGTACTAATTTCAATTACTATCACTGGATGATATAATTTTTAAAATATAAAAGATTAGCAGGTGTTAAAAGGTATCAAACATTGCTTAATACGTTTTACATTAGCAATAAAGATGAATATTTTCCTTATGTTTATCTTGTCTAGTCAGAATGTTATCAAATTTTTAGAGGAATACTGGAGCCAAAAGGACAAACTGGAACTTACCTTCCTGATTCAGATTCAAGAGGGTCATCAGTGAACGTTTCTGCATTAAAATCCAAAGGTTCCGCATCCTGAAGAAGTTCTATTCGGTCCCTTTCAGTCCTGTTATTAGCCCTGGTATATTTAGATGTCGCTGCAAAAGAAGAAAAAAATTTCCACTTTCTATTGTCTTTATGGATCACAGTCTACGGACACACAGAAAGTCAAGATTATAAAGGATCTGAATTTTCATTGTGAAGACAATATTAAGAAAGGATAACTACATGGTTATCTTAAAATTATATTAAAATGATTAATGGGGCAAGAATTCAGGGTTGGACATTGCTTCCCTGAATTCTTGCCCCATGGAAAAAAAGTTAGTCCTTTCTTGGAGAGTTTGAGTTGATTGCACCTTAAAATCGTAGCTGAGAAATGAGATGTAGCAGCCCCTAGACTGGCAATCCACTCCAGTTCTATTTCCTGGAAAATCCCATAGACAGAGAAGCCTGGTAGTCTACAGTCCATGGAGTCTCAAAGAGTCGGACACCACTGAGCGAC
Organism: Neotragus pygmaeus; assembly: GCA_006410875.1. NCBI lineage: Eukaryota > Metazoa > Chordata > Mammalia > Artiodactyla > Bovidae > Neotragus > Neotragus pygmaeus. Next base: position 698,793 of record SJYV01049607.1, read on the forward strand.
TTCACTTACTCACTCAATGTCCAACAGAAATAAATTGCAAGCCTTGTATTTACTTTTTACTAGTAAATACATTTAAAAAGTAAAAATAGTTGAAATTAATTTTAACATATTTAACCCAATATATCCATAATATTATCATTTCAATATGGGGCACCAGCTACCCTGCAAATGCTAAACAGTCATATGTGGCTAATGGTTACGACCTTGGTCAGCATGAGCTAGAAAACTAACTTTCCTTTCTCTATATGAATGATGTTTTCTCCATAAAAACTTAAATTTTCACAGTGTTATTTTGAGCAGCTCCACAGCTTCAAAACAAACCATGACACAGCTCTTTTTGAAAATTTAAGGCAAGCCGATTCGCTCTTACCTTACATTGCCGCCATCTTGGACTCTGCCCTCCTCCACTGTTTCTCTTATTCATTCAGCAAATACTGGTTGCCTCCCACATGCCAGGTTCTAACCCTTCATCCCAAAGTTTTGTGTTTCCTCTTAACCATTCTCCTATATCCCCCAGATCTCTGCACTCTGTTAAGTCCAAATCCAAGATAAGCTTCCAAATATCTTTGTAGAATTATCCCTCTATTTCCTAGCTTTAATTGAAACTTCAGCTTTCTCTCATTTCTTTTATGCTAAATCTCATCCAAACACATCCTCGCTTCTTTATCTCCAGGGTTATCTCAAGGATGTTTATTTTAAGCCCTTATCATTTTTTTGTTTAATTTATCTTTAATTGGAGGATAATGGCTTTACAATGTTGTGTTGATTTCTTCCATAAAACATATACTGTGTATTAAGGCCCTCATCATTGTCTGACTGCATTAGTAGAACAGACACTAAACTGGGTTGTGTCTCACTTCCCTGGAAATAATACTTTATAGAGATGTCAAATTCATCTTTCTAAACCAAAAATCTGAGCATGCTTCTTTCCATACTGAAATCTTACCTTTGGGATAAAATCCAAACTTCTCAGTGCGATAATACGTTTCCCAACTATCTCTGTAGCCCTTCCTCTCATCAAGCTTCTCATACTTCAAGTTCTAGTCATAGAGAAAAATCTACATTTCCCCAAAAGTTCTCTCATGTTGCTCATTCTTTGTTCTGTCTAAAAACCCCTTCAGCTGGCTAAGTACTATTCATTTCTAAATACTATTTCTTTATAACAGAAATCCTTTCCTAACGCAGAATTCTTTTCCCTCCCTTAAGCTGAGTCCTTCAGCATCATGTGTGCAGCCTTACACTCTCTCAGCATCTCTGCATTTCTCCTCTGCCTTCTGCACAGAAATAGGTCTCTCGTCACCCTCCCAGAAGCATACGACAAAATCAAGAATGTGGGGAGGCTTCCTGACTCAACCACTGGCCAATGTCTTCTGCCTGGTATCAGTTCCTCATTCAATTAAGGGCAAACCAAGGATGGAAATTGTCTTCTTCATACTCCTGGGAAAGTACCTGACACATAAGAGTCAGTCAGTAATTTATTATAAAAATGACCAAATAGCCTGAAAAACATCTAGGTTAATAGAAACCAATACTTGCCAAAAATATGCCTGGAATAAGTACTATTATTTAGATAGTATAATGACAACTATTCATTTGATGTCCCAGAGGTCTCCTTCTCCTACCTAATGCACATTTGACTTTCCTCTTCCTCCCATATACTGAGGGATGAAAAAAGGAAAGTCACTGCAGAAACTCACTTATTGTTCTATAAAGGCATTTTCTCAGTCTCTATACAAGCAATCATAAGAAAAAAATTTCTTAAGAAAACTAGATAATAAACTACTTACATCGGTTGGTACTCATTTCTGTGAAGTTTGATTCTTTTGGGTCAATATGAACATTTCTGTTTCTAGTGGAATCTTCTCTGCTGTGTCCATAACGCTCTTTCCATTCCTAGAAAAGAAACACGAACATATAACATGAGAACACACAGTCAGAAAATAATTCATCAGTGATAACAGATTTAGATTATATATTTAGAGTAATATAATCTAATTCTTTTTCATCAGGAATTTGTCAGATAATCAATATAATTAGCACAGTACCTTTAGAAATCACAGATAATTTCCTTTATTTATAAATGATTTTAATAATCATCAAACTTAACTTGAAGACATTTATAGACATTTTTACTAGTTATGATTATTTTAAGTTATTGACTACATACTATTTATGTAACAGTATATATTAGTTATATACTGTAATATAACTACAGTAAGGTTATCTTGACCATGGAAGGATTATGAAACTCAAAATAATTAATAAGATGTTAATAAAATTTTATTCTACCCAAATACGATTCTACAAATTATAGAGACCCAAAAAGTCATTTTTGATAGCAAAATTAAAGTTGTAGATAAACATAATTAGGTAATGACTCACGTGGCATTTTAACTGTACTAAAATCTTATTAACTGGGATTCTACTCATTAAATTCTTAGAATTTAAAGGAACCCATGCAGTGTAGAGTTTCACTCTAAAATAGCCATGTCAGATGCTATTTGGCTGTCTTATTAGAAGACATGAAAAATTCTATGTTTGATCATCCTGTTCCAATTTTGGTAAACTCTGAGTTTTCACATAGAGGTGAACTCTATTCCACTCTTTGGTGCTAGTTATGCCTTCCGAAATAAAGAACAAGTCTCCCTTTCCATGACATACACTAAAATACACAAAGACAACTATCATGTCTCCTGAGTCTTCACTTCTCCAGTATGGACACACTCAGGTATTGAAAATTTGTAGTGACTATGACTAGACTTTTCTCATTTTTTGCCTTTTCAATTCTCTAGGAGGCTAGTTTGCCTTAGCAAACAAAGGACTAAAGAAAAATTAAAGAGGAATAAAATTAATGTCATAACACAAAAAAGCATATTTTTCAAGCAATCAAAGTCACTTCAACAGCAAGACTGCATGAATTTATTCACTTATTCAATAAATATTTACTGCCCCTAGCTTAGGCAAGAAACTGTTAGATGTTGGACATTAAGTAATTTATTACTAATGACTTTTTAGAACAGGTCTGACTGAATTCCTAGCATGTATATCTGAAATTATTAAAATCGCCTTTCTGTAAAAATACATCCTATGTCATTGTCCCAAAGTTTTCAGCCAAAATCAATTATGATTCTTATGATCATTCACATTAATCTTTAGGTTATAGCAAGTTAGTAAGTACTATACTTACTCTTCTTCTGTTTTCACCTTCTTCTTGCCGTTGCCTTTTTCTCTTCTCTAGAGACAGAAAAGTGATCTCAAATTTGGTATAATATGGTTTAATTAGATGTAGAGTAACTGAAGTAAAGTTATCAGGCTATGACCAATTTCCTTTAAATTACTACAAAGTCAAAGGTAATAGGTTATTGTCGGAAAGAACCGGAGAGGTCACCTAACTCCGTAGAGACTACCTTCCCAACTTCTGCTGGAGATCGCTCTTAGGCTCTATCTAAACAGTTTCAGTGAGGAAGAACTTCTCCCCATGGTGACTTGAAATTTGCTTCTCGGCAGCTTCTCTTTTTCTTTGTTTTGTCTTCTAAATTAAATTCATATTTTTTTCTGCATAAGATTTTTTTCCATTACTCTCTTCTGGCTATATACTCAGTGGATATTTCCCATAAGATATACCGGACACACTCATCATTCTGCCTACCCTCCTCTTGATTCTTTCTGACGTATCAGTCCTACTCTTGAAAATCTTATCCAGGACTGGATATGATACTCTAGGTGAAGTCTGATTAATGCAAAGAGCAGAACTATTACATTAACTAGACACCACCTTCCTGTGAGAGCATGTGAAGGCTAGACTAGCATATTTTAGAGCCACAGTACATTTGGGGTTTATGTTTAAATAAGATCATAAAGAACCCCATGCTCAAGTAGGAAGAATGCCTAAAAACCAATGTCCCCAAACTCAAGTTTGTTCTTCTTTTCCTCCCTATTCTACCATCACTTGAACATCAAGAAATTTGATACACTCGTTTTGAGATTAGATTCCAGTAGAGCACAACGCATTCTAACAGGCTGTTAATGATCACTACATTCTAAAAACCAGCCTTGGTTTGAATGAAAAACTATGCAGCATTAAACTAATGGTGATTCTTTAATGAGTTTTATACTGTATTCAATTTGACAAATCTATTTCAAAGAAAATAAGAAAATGACTCCAATACTAAACAAGGGTATTATTTAGTTGCAGACATATTAATAATTTCTGCTAGAGAATTTCTTAAAGACAGATGAAATAACCATGTATGTTATCAAATTTTTTTTGCTATGAAGTCTTTCCATAGAATTTTAGCTAAAACACATTAATTTGTAATTTCTTAAGACAGGAGTTTCAAATCATACAAACATTAATTTTGTATTTTGAATCAGTACTTTCTCTTCATTTATTTTAAAAGACAAATCTTACCTCGTCTGATTAATTCTTTTCCTTCATCAACTAAGTCTGATGTCATATCATTATCTCCCATGAACTGTTGGAAACCAAGTAGATTCAAACAACGAGTTCCCAAGCTAATAAAAGTAGATTTCAAAAAGATAAGCATTATTTCATACTGTAAATGTTTAAATTGGAAGCCTTTGTTGTATTTCTAGTTATCATGACAAGTTATACAGTATTACATTTGTCTTTCTTCAAGAAGTACTTATTTCCCTTTTAAAGAAACTTAAATGCCCAGTACTCCACTGACTAGGGTATGCACCAAAGCCCGACTTCTTACAGACACAGATTAAGTCAGGCCACAGCATACTTTCAGAAGATTATTATATCAGGATGCTAAGCAATAGCTATAATTCAAAAGTAATTTATTCTTTTCTTAAATTCAAACAGCAATTTTAATACACATATACAACCAGTATTTACAAGGGCAGAATATTCTTGGCTTAGAAAGTCTTAATTATGCAAACTGATTTTCATGTTATATTTTTTTAATCCTGAGAACTAGTCAACTCTATTTAAATCAGTGTTACTATAAATTCAGAATTGACTACTATAGCTTATCTGGGGGCTATCATTTATATCTTATCTGGTTTTTACTTTAAACCTCATTGTTGTGCAGGACAGGAATACTCTGAAAATATGGTACATAAGGGAGGAAGAATTAATATCTGTTAAACGACTATTCTGCATCAGATAGTTTACAGATACTCTTATTTAATTCTTACTATAACTCTAAGAGATAAATATTACTTTACAGATAAAGAAACAGAAGCAAAGGGCGTTAAATACTTTGCTAAAGACCAATTAATAAATTTTAGAGCTGAGGATTTAAATCTAAAACAAAACAAAAACCAAATTCTTTTTACTACCTTAGTTTTCACTAATGTACTTCTAATGGCAGAATTCTGAACACCATACATGAAGAAAGGCAGAGAGAGGAAGGGGGCGGGGGGAGGGGGGGAGAGAGAGAGAGAGAGAGAGAG
>SJYV01049607.1:704329-752311 GCA_006410875.1 Neotragus pygmaeus
GGAATGGGGGGGGGAGAGAGAGAGAGAGAGAGAGTGTGTGTGTGTGTGTTAGGAAGAAGAAAAAACAGTGAAGCAATTCAGAAAAAGTAAAGATCTTCCATTTTACATCAGTGATGTGTAAAAATCTGACTAGTTCATAAATTATCTGCTTGTTTTAATATATAAGGAATGCTTGTATGACTTACCAGTGAAGCAATTAAGAAAAAGTAAAGATCTCCCATTTTATATCAGTGATGTGTAAAAATCTGACTAGTTCATAAATTATCTGCTTGTTTTAATATATAAGGAATGCTTCTTTGACTTACCAATGAGTAAAATTGGGGTTTCAGGTAGATGGTCATGTTAATTCTGTGACTTTAAATATTCACCTACCATCCTTATATACTTGTGGGAATACTATACTGCAGGATGAGATCATTGTCTCTGGAAAGGTTGTAGCTTTGTCTAAAGTGTCAGGAAACAGATTTATAGGCTCTAGGCAGTTAAGTCTGAATATTATTAATAGCTCTGTGTATGGTTATGTGCTAGTAATAAAGGAATTAGACTATTATGGCAGCATTCCAAAAGAATTGACCTATAAAGTCAGGTTAATGCTGAAATGTTTCCAAGGCATTTCTTCAAATATTTCTTTAATACAGTATATTTATATATATAAATATATATTATATTATATATTATTACATATAAAATATATATAAATTATAAAAATATAATTTGATAATTGAGGTATATGACCTTTCTTNGACTTCAGCCAGGCGTGATCTGCAGGCTGCCCGGTCCTTCTGGCGTCTAAGGCGCCGAGCTGGTGGTACCTGTAGAGGGCAGGGTCCCTCTTGAGCGTGTCCATGGCGACGTGCTGCTCCATCAGGCTGTAGAGCAGGATGGGGAGGGAGGTGAAGCTGATGTTGTAGAGCGTCAGGTAGGCAGTGTCGTACAGGGTCTGCGGGGCCGAGAAGCATGTGAGAACAGCGCCCCGGCACTGTGGCGAGGTCTCCGGGGAATTTGTTTAAATACACACATATATTTTTCCTCTGGAGAGGCCCACAAACTCAAGAATTCTCAAATGCACACAGAGCCACTCTTTTGCAGAGACTGAGGGGCCAGGATGCTTTTCAAAGCATCATGATGTCAACTGGCCAGGATGAACGGCCGACCCCACCCAGTCCTGCCACTGCAAACTTGCAGCAACAAAAAGATGCATGCAAGCCTGCAACTCGATCTGCATCTTCAAGCTTCAATTTTCTCTGGTCTGGCTGCTTCAGGTGAGAGCAGATCAGTGGTGGGATGGGGGTCACCTGACCTGCACGCCCCGCCGTCCACCCTCCGCCCACCATAGCCACACTCGGGGAGAGCGGGTGAGGCTCAGGGGAGCTCGACCTCAGGCCTGACGACTCACCTGCTGTGAAAACCCACAGAAGAACTGGTATAAAAACTGAGGGAAAATGAAGCAGACATTCTGAAAGACAAGCGACGTGTCTGTTAGTTCAAGGGCGCAGCCTAAGAGGCGTCACCGGGTTCCTAAGAGGCTGGCCTGTGACACGCTCCACCCCGGGCAAAGCACCCCTCATCCTCCAAGATGGGCAACGACTCTAAAACTCCTCTCTCACTTCAGGGGCCCCCATGGTGCAGCCGGGACCAGGCCAGTCTCCCCGAGATCAGAGCAAAGGGGAACTCCTAACAGAGAGAAGGGGAGGCACCCTGGGCGTCAGTGCGGACAGCGAGGAGGAACTCGTTCAAGGAATGGCGAGAATGGCGCTTCCTCAGCCTATGACAGTACAGCTCCCAGTGGTTCTACATTCAGCTCTGAGAAAAGAGGGCTGGGCGCCTCCTCCTGGGAATCCTCCCACGGAGCTGTTCCTCCTACTTGGGGACAAGTCACCTGTAGCCTCGGGGCATCACGGCCGGCCAGCCTTTCACCCAACCCATTACACGCCCCGAGATGGTGAGAGGGGCGGCGGGGGGAGAGCCTAAATGGGGGGAGAGCCTTCCTACCTTATAAAAGAAGTACTGCACAAGCTCGGATATTCTAATATAGTAAAAATGCCCATGAACAAGCAGCATCTTCTTCAAATGCTTAAACTTGGGTATCGCGTAGTCGCTATTCCTTGCAGCCTGACGACCTTCCTTCCCAATGACGCCTGCAAGAAGGGAGTGCAGGCGCTGCATCAGCCTCCTCTGCCCCGCGCAGGCGGACACGGGACGGGCAAAGCAGGGTGAGACAGCCGTTGCTGTGGGCTTCCAGCCCCGAACGCTCTGCGTCACAGGCGTGCCTTAAGTGTGTGTCTGGATCCTACGGTCCTGCCTTGTCTGTGTCACCCCTGGCCCAGCTGAGGGACAAACCCCGGTCACTGTGAGAGGCAGGGGGCAGAGTCGAGGGGCTTACCGATGCCCACGTGGGCCTCCAGGATCATGCTGACGTCATTCGCACCGTCGCCGATCGCCAAGGTGATCGGGTGCTCTTTTGAAAGCTTAATTAACTTAACAATCTGGAAAAGAAGTGAACGCAGACTTTCTCATCTCTGTTTTATTTTTGCAAAGGTCAACCACTAACTAGGCAGAAATGACAAAGACGCCAAAGTTAGTCAAGGAAGATGAAACAAGTGCTTAAAGTGAATTATTATATTCAGTACATTGTATCCATCCAGGATAAAGTCTTTTTCATGTCAGAAGTGAAACATACTGAAGCAGAAGCAGCTAAGAAACGAACGCAGGGCAGGCCGAGGGGGAGGCTGAGGACAGAGCCAGGAAGCCCTCGGAGTCATTTTCAGGGGCTGCCCCACGCACTCAAATGTGGGGGAGGCAGACTTAAATCCAGGCAGGGGCAGTGTGTGAATGCTGCACTCCGTTAGAGGATAGTGCTATGCCAAGTTGCCTTGTATCAAGCATCTATTTTTGAAAATAAGCTGTTCTTTCAATTTTCAAATTTGTCATGTGTGCAAAACCAAATCTGATAGCTCAATGCAATGAATAATTTCCAAATTTTTAGTCTGTTTCTTTACAGTTTTTTCCCCCTACTTATGTGCGTTAAGTATAATGTTCCATGATGCAAGACAGAAAAGATGAGGGGAAAACTATGGCTTGTCTTCTTGATTCAAGACTGAAACACTAATTGGTATAAAAGTTTGAGAAGTCACTTAACCCAAAAGGTAACATGTGAAGACAAAACAACACCCTTTGTTCCATTCCAGACATCACTACACAGGGTTGATGCCCCGCCCCCAGCACACCTGGGCCTCCTGCAGTCCCGCCCCCCAGCATACCTGGGCCTCCTGCAGCTCCACCCCCCAGCACACTTGGGCCTCCTGCAGCCCCGCCCCCCAGCACACCTGGGCCTTCTGCAGCGGGGCCATGCGGCAGCAAAGCACAGCGCTGCAGTTTCTGCAGATGTCCAGGAACAACTCGCGGTAGTTGCTGGAGCTCCCGTCCTCCCGAGGCTTCATGATCAAAGACAGAGCGGCTCCGTCGATGATTAAACCGTAGTCCTGCATGTCGGCCGAGAGTCTGTCAGGTCACAGAAACCAGCGATATCTCTTAGTAACCAAGTCCAGAGATTCGAGGAGACTAGCTACTCTAGGGGATACCTGTCGATGCTACAAATTCAGGAACAAGGATTAAGAAAGTGGGTTGTCTTCTTTTGTCAATAATAAGACAGTCTAGACTCGTGGCTGCAAGACCTCTGACTACATTTTAAAATTGTGTGTGAACTTAATGTTCTCATTTCACTCGGGCAAAGCAAACAGCAGTTACAACTGTGGATTCTGGGCAGGCTGCGGTGCAACAGCAGGAGACCATCTATGCTGCCATCCAGAGAGATCGGCCTTTTCTCTCGACCCCCAGCCACCTCAGCCCCACAGTCCTGACGGCCACAGCTGGCAACTCCTTGCTACTCTGCCTGTCTTGGGAAGAACGCGGTCATGATACTTCGCGGTCATGATAGTTCGGGTTTCAAAACTACAAGGAACATCTCTAAGCCCCAAAAGGAATTCTGCAGACCAGGTAAAGAGAAATAGCTTTGTACTATTTATGAATGAATAATTTTAAATTCATATATGATTAGAGAGCCCCATTTGCTTTTGCCAAGTTAATGAAAATTTAAGTTCAAATGGAGTCTAATCTCAGATCGTGCATCGAACACCAGCAAGGAGAATGTTGATAAAATGTGAATAAATTGGTGAACATTCTTGGAAAACACAACTCTCATGTATTGACTGTTTTGTCTCACTTGACAAACGACCATGTGTCATTGTCCCCCCACCCCAACTCTGGCAGAGGCCCCGAGGAATCCACAGCGCGGCTCCTGGGTGACGCAGAAATAGGTGGGCATTGCCTCACACACGGCAGTGTGTAAAGCAATGAATCAAGCCTCTCTGTATCCTCTATCAGCAGTCTGCAAGGGGGCATGGGCGTGCGCACACACATACCCTCTACGCAAAAGACACATCACATTGCTAAAAAGACAAGGCTCTGGTCAGGATCCCTACCACGGGACGCTGCCAGGGACCAGAGGCCAGAACTGTGTCTGCAAAGGGAGTGCAGGCCACCGCCCTGCCCGTGGAGGCCGCCCCGCCTCTGCAAGTGCCACGGACGCCCGCCTACCCTGAGCAGCTGTCCCGGGTGAAGCTGGCGCCGCAGCGCAGCACCGTCTTGCTCAGCTCGAAGAGCACGTCGTGCAGACTCTGCTCCTCCAGCCGCTTGGTGGTGACCTCGAGCAGCTGCGTGTTCCTGCGGAAGAGCCTGCAGGCGTAGCAGGTGGCGGCCGCCGTCTCCATCTTGTCGCCCGTGAGCACCCACACCTTGATGCCCGCCTTCTGCAGCGCCTCGATGGTGTCGGCCGCCTTCTCCTGCAGCCTGGGGGCGGGGGGCACGACACACCGTCATCAGCACGGACCAGCGAACCGGGCTGGAGAAGTCCAAGGACGTGGGGTCTGCTACCCTGCCTTGATTTTCACCCCCAAGTTAAAAAGCACCCTGGTGCTGACCTGTGATTTACTGTACAGGACCTGGAGCTATTCCCAGGCGGCTCAGATGGTAAAGAATCTAACTGCAACACCCCAGGTTCAACCCCTGGGTCAGGAAGATCCCCTGGAGAAGGAAATGGCTACCCCCTCAGGTATTCTTGCCTGGAGAATCCCACAGACAGCGGCGCCTGGCGGGCCACAGTCCACGGGGTCGCAAAGAGCTGGACATGACTGAGCGAGTAACACTGACTTTCACTTTCGCATTAGCTCTTTAACAGCAAAGCGCTTCCTGATGCCAGATAATCCACGGGGCCGGAGACTAAGGAGCAAATGGCATTTGCTGAGCACACACTTTTCTGTCCAGCAGGACTTGCTGCTCAGAGAAGATCTGGGGCAATTATAAGGAGGCCCCTCACAAACACCAACCAGGAACAGTCAGAACCAGGGAAAACAGGGCCTAGCAAACAGGTGACCTGCACCCCCTTTTCTCTGCGCATAAAATGTCCTATTTTGCCTCCTGTCCAACTGGAGCCCAGGTTCGCCTAAAGAATGTGAACGAGGAGGATGCCAGCTGTGCCCTGGGCCTGGCTGACTGGCGTCACAGGCTCCCTCAGCGTCAGACGCTGCAGGAAGCACTTCCCAGACGTCTTGCCTTTGCTGAAACGTCACGGGAGGAGGACCGCGTTGATGACCCTGTTCTACACGTGGAGAATGTGAGGTTTGCAGAGTTCACACGCCATGTCTGAGGATAAACGGCCCTCTTGGCCTTGGTCAGGCTGTCCTGCCATCCATGGCAGGTTGGCATCACAGCCATGCCTGCCTCATGGCGGGGGCTGGAGGAGGGGAGGGGAGGGCTGCCCTGTCTTCTAGGTCTGAGAGGCCTGCTGCTGACAGGCGTGTATCAGGGGTGTATCGTGTCTCTGTCCAGCGCCGAGAGGACGAAGGGAAAGGAAAGGATTCTAACTGAGATGATCTGGGTAGAACCTGTGGAAACTTCCTACTATTCTAGACACAGAAAAAACATCTGTGATTTCATCATTGTTTTAGGAAAAAGTAAATGAGGTCCAAAAGGATCTGTAAAGATGCTGGCTAGAGATTTTAAAGAAATAACTTGTGATCAAAGCCACCCCCTCCCACGTCCCGGGGGTCGGCTCTCAGCGTCCTGAGGTCCCAGCTCCCCACTGAGGCCAATAGCTCCCACGGACCTTGAGAGGCCCTCGGGTGGCGAGGGACCCTCGGCCCATGAGAGCCTCCCCCTCCCCTCTACTTCCTCCAAAGACCAGTGCCCCTTCCCCAGACAAGCAGCCCCCTCCCGAACACCCTCCTCATCCTCACACACGACCTGTCACCAAGCCGTCCGTGACCGCAGCTGCTCTGTGCTGAGACGCGCTTCCAGGAGGAGAGGGGTCAGGACTTAAGAACAAAACCAGCCTGTCGGCCAACTGTCTGCTGAGGCCAAGGACCCAGGGAATGCCGACCCCCAGGAAAAACGGGGGTTTTTGAGACCAGGATCTGAATCCTGTACCAATACAGACCTCCAAGACTTCTAAGCTGAGGGGCTTCCCTGGTGGGCCAGTGCTTAAGAATCCGCCTTGCAATGCAGCTGAGTACCTAGTCTGGGAAGATTCCACAGGCCGGGCAGCAACTGAAGCCATGCACCACGGCTAAGGCTGTGCTCTCGCGCCCAGGAGCTGCGAGCACTGAAGGCCCTGCACGCAGAGCACATGCTCTGCAACGAGAGAAGCCCCCGGCGTGAGAACCACACACCGTGGCGGGTTCATGTCAATGTAGGGCAAAACCAGTTCAGTATTGTAAAGTAAAAAAAAGAAAAAAAGACTCACACACTGCAGAGAGAGAGCAGCCCCCACCCCTCCCACCGGAGAAGGCCCTCGCGCGCAGCCACGAGGACCCAGCACAGCAAAAATAAATGGGTATTAAACCAACACTTTCAGACTTGATGGGAAACAGAAGCTCAGCAACCTCCTGAAGTTTCTGTGCCATGCCTTTAAGTTGTGGGGTTTTTTTCTTTTCTTCAAAATAAACTATAATCTGTTCCTTTCACTGTGTTCTTCAGACAACAGTGGACAGAGGGCTCTTTCCTGTCCCTCGTGCAGAGCTGGGACAAGTCGGTCCTTCCTGTGCAGAATCTTGAAAATCTGTAGCTGGTAATCTGAGCAGCTATTATGGTGAGTTTGCAATCTTCTACTTATTTTTAATTTCTTCAGTGAGTCATGACAAAAACTGTTAAGGTCTAAAATGTTTACACTTGTATTTGGAAAGAGCTAGGGACTCATTTAGGAAGAGAATTAGTTATTGATTCCATTCTAAAGAAGAACTGAAAAACACCTCTGTATCTTGACTGTTCCTAACCAGGTGTGGAAATGCTGGCATTCCTGGTTTCTTCCGGCGAAATGTGACTCATAGGCCTCTTACTGGTGGAAAGTCAGGTATCCCCCAGGCCTGAGCCCTGACCCCTGCACGCTGTCACCCAGGGCAACTGGAGAGCCGGCCCAGCCTGACGATGCTCCACCCCCGAGCCTGGGCGGCCCCCGCTCCCCCTCACACTATCCCGGTTTCTGAGAACCAGCACGGCGCGTCTTTACCGATCCTCCACAGCGGTGGCGCCGAGCAGGACCAGATCCGTCTCTATCTGTTCGTAGGCTTCTGCCAATTTCTTGTCTCGGTCCTGAAGCGCCACCTTGGCGGCTTGCAGCAGCTTGCAGATGCCTTCATACTCCTCCGGGACTAGCCTCTTGTAGGCCACACACAGGGTCCGGAGCCCCTCCTGCGGACACACAGCAGCACTGACCGTGAGCCGAGGGGCGCTCCCGCAGGCTTCCCGACGCCCGCTCTCCAGCGGAGGTGACAAACCGGGGAACCAGAGCCCCCCCAGCGCAGGTCGTCTGCGGCTGAACCACCCACGCGCACACTGAATACACAGTCAGGGCCGACTGATCGACTGTGAAGTGTTACGGGAGCAGGTGATGCAGACCAGGGCCCCCGAAAGGTAAGGCTTCAGTCACGAAAGAGAAGAGGATGACAACCCAGCGTTGTCCCAGAAGGCAGAGCTGGAGTGACGGCCAGCTGGGGCTTTAGAAACAAAGAGGATCTTGCTGTCTATGCAGACATGGGACTTCCCCACATGGAAACACGGGGTAGAAATGCTCTTCCCGATTCCTCCTGCTCAGTACTGATACTAGTGAAAGCCTAGACACTGTTTATAAAACAACACTGATGCACAAAGCCAGACAACCATGTCACAAGGAAAGAGAATCAGCCACCATCTCTTACGAACAAAGACACAAAGGTCTTCAACAGAGTCTCAGTAAACGGAATCCAACAGCATGTCCAAATGAGTATGTACACGACCAAGTGGGATTTATCCTAGGAATGCAAGGCTGATTCAACATATGAAAATCAGTGTAATATACGACATAAATAGAATGAAGGAGGAAGAACTCATGATGAACTCAACAGATGCAAAAAAAACCACAACAAATCCCAGCATCTGACAAAACCCAACCCCTTTGCCTGATTTTTGTTATTTTTCAGTCACTCAGTCATGTCCAACTCTTTGTGACCCCATGGACTGCAGCATGCCAGGCTTCCCTGTCCTTCACCATCTCCCAAATTTGCCCAAACTCATGTCCATTGATGATTGGTGATGTCATCCAACCATCTCATCCTCTGCCGTCCCCTTCTCCTGATTAAACCACTGAATCAACTAGGAGGGAAGAACTTCCTCAACCTGATGGAAGTCACACACGGAAACGCAGCCAGCATCACACTCAGTCGGGAAAGAGTGAAAGTTATTTCCCCTAAGGTCAGGGTCAAGGTAAGGATGCCTGCTTTCCCGCTTCTATTCGACATGGTACTGGCAGTCTTAACTAGAGCAAACACGCAAGGAAGAAAAGGCATCCACGCTGGAAAGGAGGAAGTAAAGCTACCTCTGTTCTCAGGTGATAGGATTTTATACGTAGAAAACTCAAAGGATTTCACACACAAAAACGCTGGAACTAGTAACAAACAAATTCAGTAAAGGTGCAGAATACAAAGTCTGCATACAAAAACAGCGGCATATTCTACACACTGACTATCCAAAGAGAAGACAATCTAGAAAGGAAACTGAGAAAACAATTCTGTTTATTCAAAAAGAATAAAATACCTAAGAACGAGGTAAGCCATGGAGGGGGATGAGGGACTCGTAGACCGAAGACCACAATACGTTGCTGAGAGAAGTCATGTGGAAGGGGTCCCGAGTTTACGAATCCCAAGACAATATTCCCAGGATGACAAGACTGTCCAACATCAACTATAGATTCTGTGCAACCCTGATCAGAAGCCCAACGGCATTTTGTGGGAATGGGAAAACCCACCCTAAAATTCACCTGGAATCTCAAGGGACTCAGAATAACCGACAATCTTGTAAAAGAAGAACAAGGCTGAAAGGTGGACTCGCGTTTCCTGGTTTCAAAAGTCACGGGAAAGAGATAAGTCACCGAAACAGCGTGGTCTTAGCAGAAGCATAGACAGAGACCAACAGAGCCGACCAGGGAGCCCAAAACGGAACGCCTGTGTGTGGCCACGTGACTTTCTACAAGAACGCCAAGGCCGTCCAGCAGGGAGAGAACAGTGCTGTTCAACCAACGGTCCTGAGACAAACCTCTGATGTCCTAAGAACAGACTGTACTCGCTTCAGGTGAAATGTGGAAGAAAACCCAACAGGTGAGGTTGCAACAGAAAGTGCCAGTCCCTAGAAATCCTCAGGACGAAGATCTCTCTCCAACAGCATCACACTGTGCTTGTCATTCTGGATGCAATGCACCCCCCTCCAGCCACCAAATGCCAACGGAAGGCTGCAGGGGGCAGTGCGGCTGGGCCCCCCACAGTGCGCCCTCCTGCCGCCTAGCACGCCCCCCAGCCCCCCAGCCNTCTCTCCAACAGCATCACACTGTGCTTGTCATTCTGGATGCAATGCACCCCCCTCCAGCCACCAAATGCCAACGGAAGGCTGCAGGGGGCAGTGCCCCACTGGAGGGGATGCGGCTGGGCCCCCCACAGTGCGCCCTCCTGCCGCCCAGCACGCCCCCCAGCCCCCCAGCCACCGGAGAAGGGGCACAAGGACTGCCCCCAGAGGCCCGGCGTCTCACCACCGCGTTGCGCTCCACTCTGGATCGGATCTGGTCCACTTTGCCTTCTATCACTCGGGGAAATATGGAAGAATCTGCTCCTTTGCAAAACAGGTATATTTCTCCTAGAAAACGAGGTGAGAAGACTTTCATTGACTCACACTATGAGGAAGACGGAGATATCTTTCAAATAATGCTTTTATTAAAAACAAAACCAGAGGCACCAGCGCCGAGCTGTTGCAGAAACGTCGACAGACCAGTTGACCTGCCAAGTCGGGAGAACGTCAAAGCCGAGGACTCCCGCCCCCGCGAAGCCTCATCTCATTCCAGCAACCCCAGCGTCTCAGGAAGGCGGGAACAAGGACACTGGCTCCGGGCAGCCTTCCTCCCGTCACTTCCGCCAGCTCCCTGGCAAGGATGCGCGTGAGGGACGAACCACCACAGGACCGGGCTGGGCGTAAAGACACAGGGGTGTGGCCGGCCCCAAATGGGCAGTGAGCTGCTGGGGCACCGGACGTGGCCATCGCACCCTCTGTGTGCACGCGTTATGAGGAGCATCTATGTCACCCCCACCTGCCACCTGCTGCCCCAGCCTCCTCACACGTCGGTGCTGGGGGGCAGGCTCCTCCCGCCCCGAGGTGGAAGGCTCTCCCTTAGTCAGGCCGGGATGAAGGGGACACGGCACCCACGCCGACCCGCAGGCTGCTGGCCCCGGGCTCCTCCCTTACGAGGAATCCATTGGCCTGCAAAGCCCACGGCTCTGCCTGTGTAAACACCGAGGGGCTCGTCTCTGGGACCTGGGTCTCTTCCGAATTTGTCTTCAGACAGAAATCTCGAACACCGAGGAGAAGCCTGCACACTCTCAGCCCTTGACCCAGGACTCCTGGTCGTGCGCCCGCCAGCCTGGCACGGAATCCATGCGGGCGCCAGCTGTGGTTTCCACGCAATGCTCACACGTCACATGACACAGAACAAGTTCTGTGCTGCAGCCAACTCTGCATAGTGATGCAGTCTTGAACAGTAACTCTTTGTCCTAAAAAATCCCAGAGGACTCACGGCAATGGCTTGTGAACGGCTGAGATTTCCCACCGTCCTGACCTGTCTCCCCTCTGTACCCGCTGGAGTGTGAGATGCGTTTAGCCTAAAGCTGTGGTCAAGCAGACAGAGCGTCCAGAGTGCACGGCAACACGCGAGGACCCGAGAGACAGCACTGGGCAGCAGCTTAAGCCCCTGCTGCTCCGGTCTCGTAAACGCCCGGGAAGTGACGCCTCCAGAGCAGTGCACACACATNTGTAGCCTGCCAGGCTCCTTCCTGTGTCCCTGGGATTTTCCAGGAGAGAATACTGGAGTGGGTTGCCATTCCCTTCTCCAGGGGATCGAACCTGGGTCTCCCACACTGCAGGCAGACTCTTTATTGTCTGAGCCATCAGGAAATCCCTC
This sequence comes from Neotragus pygmaeus, assembly GCA_006410875.1. Classification (NCBI taxonomy): domain Eukaryota; kingdom Metazoa; phylum Chordata; class Mammalia; order Artiodactyla; family Bovidae; genus Neotragus; species Neotragus pygmaeus. The sequence goes on from SJYV01049607.1 coordinate 715,857, forward strand.
AGTCCACAAATCAGTCTATAAATAACAGATCTGCTTTATAATCAGTGAGCAGTCACATCATTTCTTCCATCCCTTGCCCATCAGTGGTCCCTCTGCCTCGGTAATTCATTTTATGCACAGACAATGAAGTCTGGACCAGGATAAAACCAATGACATTTTTCAGAAACAGACAATTTAAAGAAGAAATTGGCCAACAGAGATGAATTGCAGGCAAGAAGTGAGAAGTGATTTAACACTGGAAGTGAAATTCAAATGAAACATAAATGGAGTTAGAGAAGAAATATCTATCCATAGGTGGGTACGTTGACACTGCTGCCAGTTGAGAAGCTCTGCATTCACAGCCAAAGACACTTAGTGGAGACAAGCTTGTAGATATAAATGAGGAAGACGGACAAAACAAAAAGGATGAAGATGTCCCGAAGGAACGATGCTGGCAAGAAACCCACTTTAATGGAATTCTCAAGTATATTTTAAGATATTGAAAGCATGAAGAATAAAACCTTGGAGGCCAATCCAAACCTAGAGAGCCATGACAATTGGCCCAGGCATCGAAAGATGCTCACAATGTATTGTAATTTACACAGTGAGAAGACAGCAAGCTGTTTAAAGTAGTCATGATAAATATTTTTCCAAAAAAAGAAACACTTTAAATCTCAATATTTCTAATGGTGTAAGTTACCATATACTAAGTAAGTATGAGCTTCCCTATATTTTTAAATTTTCCTATGCATTTACAGGGGCGTCCCAGGTGGTACGGTGGTGAAGAATCTGCCTGCCAAAGCAGGAAATGCAGGAGACAGGGGTTCAATCCCCAGGCTGGGAAGATTCCCTGCAGTAAGAAATGGCAACCCACTCCAATATTCTTGCCTGGAGAATCCCATGAGCAGAGGAGCCTGATGGACTTCAGTTCACGGGCTCACAAAGAGTTGGACACGACTGAGCAAGGATGCATGATGTACAATACATTTATATCTGATACTAAGAGTTTTTAATGATTTTGCAAAAACTTTTGAAGTTCAAGGAGCAATCATAATTGTTCCTAATTATTACTAAGGTTGCTTGCCATGGTTTCAGTTTACATGACCATTTTTTACTGTTTCACATTTCTGTGTAAAGCAGTGACTGTGTATATCTGCCTACATATAACTATACGAGATTACATGCTTTGTATTTTTAAAAGAGTATAGATGAAAACATCCACCCATTTATTCACTCATCAGATATTTATAGGATGCCCATATACTGTATTGTACAGTGACACAAGGGTAAAAAGGTAAAAGGTACCTACTTATATTGATAAATGAGGAACCAAATAAATAGACACGATTTCAGTTAGTGGTAAGTTCTAAGGAAAATAATAAAGAGCAATTAGATGGAGAATGATTGCGTTTATCGAAGGAAGGGGGGATAGTTTAGGGAGGAGGGTATCAGGAAAGACCTATTGGGTTTCTACTAAATTCTTTTCTGAACAGTGATAAAAACACCTGCTAAATCTTATATCCTACAATTTCAGTTACTAAGTCTAAACTTCTTATTCTGTAACTTGTAATACAGTATATTTTTGAAAATTAGCTACTAAATACTTGCTGTTGTTTTATTTCTAAGTCATGTCTGACTCTTAGCGACCCCATGGGCTGCAGCCCGCCAGGCTCCTCTGTCCATAGAATTTTACAGGCAAGAATACTGGAGTGAGTTGCCATTTTCTTCTCCAGGGGATCTTCTCAACCCAGGGATCAAAACCTGTGTCTCCTGCATTGACAGGAAGATTTTTTACCACTGAGAATGCTAGGGTGACAGCTATTTCCTCTCATAATTCAAAGATAAGGATAGATAGGGATAAAATGGGGCTTCCCAGGTGGCTCAGTGGTAAAAAATCCGCCTGCCAATGCAGGAGCCCAGTATGAAACATACTGTTTTACTTATCCTAGTCATGTATGGTCTGTTTTAAATACAGAAAAACCTGTAATGATAAATTTATGAATAGAACCTTAACTCAAGACTGAAGTATTAAACAATATCTTATTTTTATTGATTATATGTATTTAATCTGAAACCATATGTGTCAATCCCAAGGGCTGTGAGTGTATTTCAACTGAGAAATGAATATTAAATAGGGTTTGGACAAGGAGAGGAAACCACATGCTGAAATTCATTAAAAATGTTGCTCAAACTTTAGTACATAGCTTTCAAAAATGATATAGAGAAATTATAAATCCACACATAAAATACTTTTATTATCTGTCATTTAAGAACTTGACATCAATGATAAGCACTATTAATGACAAGAGAAATATTGTCATTATCACATATGACTTTTGTTTTTAAGACATGGATATAAACAAAGACATTAGCTAATTTTTTTAGGTGGTGAAATATGAAACTGTGCCTATATATACATATAGATAGTCATTTCATGAATAGGAATAAAATGTATGTGTATGTGCACATATATACATACATAGATGTATATAGAGAGAATCGTTTAAAAATGGTTACAGCCAAGCAGAAATTCTAATCATATTTGGTTTAAAGGATTGTCTTTTTGCAAAGCAAGCATTTCTTTGATTCTTGGTCAACTGTGAGCAGGTGGAAGGCTGCCCTGAGGCCAGCTTGATGAGTGATATTAACCTGAGGGGCTGAGGGTGGTGGAGGCGGGTTTCTCTGCTTATATTGTGTGGTTATTCAGCACCACTTGGAGCATGCACCCAGTACTGGCAGTAGCAGGGGAGGCCTAGTAGCTGTCGGGTCACTTCCTTAACTGCCCATTAGCGTGGATGCTCGGAATGGGACGCGATGCACACTTTCCAGTACTCCTTGCAGAGTCACAGCACACGTAGCTCACCTCAGAGCTGACTGGACGTCGGGGAAAATCAGGCCAGAAGGTCTAACACAGAGGGCTCCCCCAAGTCCAGCTTGCTCTGCCAGATGAATAACCATCAAGCCCAGACCTCTGAAGGGGAATAACAAGGTCTCCTGTGGGGCAGGTTGACAGTGAGCTGCAGGACCAGAGAGGCTGCCCAATGGAAGCCTCCTGCTGTTAGGAATGGAATTCAATTGCAAAGCTGACATCAGAAAATCAAGAGAAAATGGATGATGCAAACTTGGGGGGAAAACCCACAATGTCCCTTTTCTTTGTTTCACGTCCAGCATCATATCTTTTTCTACAGTATTTCTGATACCTGTCATAATTCTCTTTCCCTACCTGAACACCTTCCAGAAGATTTTTTGCCCTTTCTTTATCTCTCCCAGCCACAGCTTTAAGTTGTAGATGGAGTAAAAGTATTCATAATCTTATAAATAAGTATGTATTAGTTAATGCCAGGGCCAGGTATTAAACTCTAAGAGGAAAACAACAGAATAGAATAGTTAGAAAATATAGTTCACATTTTAAACTTGGCGCTAAAATGGTCTGCTTTAAAGAAAGATCTAGACCCCACATATGGGTTTTATTTTTTCTATCAGGTGAGTGAGGAGCCAGGGTGAGCATAGGGGAGGAGGTGTGTGTGCATGTGTGGGTGAATTGTGATGAAAGAGGAATAGGAAAATAAATAGTAAGACTATTTTATTCTTCCATGGCATAAAATAATAAGAATTAATAATAATAAAAATAAATTTGAGGATGCTCATTTAGGTATAAATGTATGTTTATGTTTTCCAAGCACATACTGACCATACATATGGTATGCATGGGGATTTCAGAGCTAGAAAGAAGGAGGGATTTGTTTTCTGCCTCTTAGAATGTTGGAGGAACTCATCTATGTACATTCTTAGTAGAGTATGTATCCAGGGAGTGTATCAAGGAGGCAGTGCTATTGAGTATGGACTGAAACAGTGACTCAGGCCCTCTTAACATTCCTTCTGACCCTTTGATGTCACTTAAACTCTACCTTCAACATAGAAAAATACAGTGTTAGTGAGTCCTGGCAAAGCTGCGTGATGCTGGAGGCTGGGCAGCAGACACTGCCCACAAGATAACCAGGTCAGACCTTGCGCCCAGCCTCCAAGCCCTGAAGTCTTGGGAATTTGTCCTTCTTCTCATCTGGGCAGGTTTGAATACTTTTTGTGAAAGAGTATTCAGAAACAGTCTGAGATCTTGGTCAGATTCTGATAAAATGGAAGACAAAACCCTACAGGGGAGAAATCCTGAGTTTTCCATTTCAATGACTACAGAGGAAGCTGAACAGCCAAAAAAAGAACTGTGAGCTGTGTGAGGAGAGCGGCTGTCTCAGTAAAATGACAAAGAGACACTTTCAGTCCCTGGGAGTGCCTTGCTTCAATGTCAAGTTTTAAGGAAATACTGAAAAGCAGAAATCTCAGGTTATGGGTATTCAGGTCATGCCCACTCTGGAGACTTAAGCTTCTGGAGAGGAAATGGAAGGGGGAAAAAGCTCACCTTTGCAATTGTTTGTTTCAGTCAGTAAGTCGTGTGTGGCTCTTTTGTGACACTATGGAGTGTAGGAGGCCAGGCTCCTCTGACCGTGGGGTTTTCCAGGCAAAAATACTGGAGTGGGTTGCCATTTCCTTCTCCACGGGGTCTTCCCAGTCCAGGGTTTGAACCTATGTGTCCTGCACAGTGCAGGTAAATTCTTTACCACTGAGCCACCTGGGAAGCCCAAACTTTGCAATAATAGATAATGATTTTTGAGCTGGGAACTCTGATAAATCCTTTATTTAAATGACATTTAATCCTTACAGTAATTCTCTACAGAATGGAAACTAATGAATCCCATTTTACGGATGAGAACATTGAGGCTGAGACTTAAGTAAATCGCACAAGGTCTTTGGGTTAGTAGGGCTTCCCATGTGGCTCAGTGGAAAAGAATCCGCCTGCCAATGCAGGAGACACAGTTTTGATCCCTGGATTGGGAAGTTCCCCTGGAGAAGGAAATGGCAACCCATTCCAGTATTCTTGCCTGGGAATTCCCGTGGACAAAGGAACCTGGCAGGCTACAGTCCATGGGGTTGCAGAGTCAGACATTACCGAGCAGCCAAGCAGGCACTTTGGGTTAGGTGGTAAGATCTGAAAGCATGTGTGTATGTTACTCTAGAACTCAAGTTGTCAGCAGTTATGCACATCACATAATTTAAATATTATGTGATAATGGATAGATAGGTAAGTAGATAGCTGTGTAGATAGGTAGGCGGATTAGAAGCTTCTCCCTTTAGTAAGGTAAAAAAGGGAGAGACATGACACTAGTCTCTAAAATGCCAGAGAACAAAGAATCTTGGGTGCTGATGGAAGGAAAGTTAATTCTGTGTATTGAGTGGTATGCTTGACTGCTTTCAAATACCTTATTTCACTTAAAGGGCTATTATCCTATTTTGCAAATAAGGAAACCATGGTCTTAGAAAGGATAAGTAGATATCTGAAAGTCATCAGCTACTGATTAGCAAGGCTAGATTTGAACTCTGGTTGTCTGACTCCAAAATCCACGCTGTTTATGACCTCACAGAGAATGAACAAATGCCCNCTCTGCTTATATTGTGTGGTTATTCAGCACCACTTGGAGCATGCACCCAGTACTGGCAGTAGCAGGGGAGGCCTAGTAGCTGTCGGGTCACTTCCTTAACTGCCCATTAGCGTGGATGCTCGGAATGGGACGCGATGCACACTTTCCAGTACTCCTTGCAGAGTCACAGCACACGTAGCTCACCTCAGAGCTGACTGGACGTCGGGGAAAATCAGGCCAGAAGGTCTAACACAGAGGGCTCCCCCAAGTCCAGCTTGCTCTGCCAGATGAATAACCATCAAGCCCAGACCTCTGAAGGGGAATAACAAGGTCTCCTGTGGGGCAGGTTGACAGTGAGCTGCAGGACCAGAGAGGCTGCCCAATGGAAGCCTCCTGCTGTTAGGAATGGAATTCAATTGCAAAGCTGACATCAGAAAATCAAGAGAAAATGGATGATGCAAACTTGGGGGGAAAACCCACAATGTCCCTTTTCTTTGTTTCACGTCCAGCATCATATCTTTTTCTACAGTATTTCTGATACCTGTCATAATTCTCTTTCCCTACCTGAACACCTTCCAGAAGATTTTTTGCCCTTTCTTTATCTCTCCCAGCCACAGCTTTAAGTTGTAGATGGAGTAAAAGTATTCATAATCTTATAAATAAGTATGTATTAGTTAATGCCAGGGCCAGGTATTAAACTCTAAGAGGAAAACAACAGAATAGAATAGTTAGAAAATATAGTTCACATTTTAAACTTGGCGCTAAAATGGTCTGCTTTAAAGAAAGATCTAGACCCCACATATGGGTTTTATTTTTTCTATCAGGTGAGTGAGGAGCCAGGGTGAGCATAGGGGAGGAGGTGTGTGTGCATGTGTGGGTGAATTGTGATGAAAGAGGAATAGGAAAATAAATAGTAAGACTATTTTATTCTTCCATGGCATAAAATAATAAGAATTAATAATAATAAAAATAAATTTGAGGATGCTCATTTAGGTATAAATGTATGTTTATGTTTTCCAAGCACATACTGACCATACATATGGTATGCATGGGGATTTCAGAGCTAGAAAGAAGGAGGGATTTGTTTTCTGCCTCTTAGAATGTTGGAGGAACTCATCTATGTACATTCTTAGTAGAGTATGTATCCAGGGAGTGTATCAAGGAGGCAGTGCTATTGAGTATGGACTGAAACAGTGACTCAGGCCCTCTTAACATTCCTTCTGACCCTTTGATGTCACTTAAACTCTACCTTCAACATAGAAAAATACAGTGTTAGTGAGTCCTGGCAAAGCTGCGTGATGCTGGAGGCTGGGCAGCAGACACTGCCCACAAGATAACCAGGTCAGACCTTGCGCCCAGCCTCCAAGCCCTGAAGTCTTGGGAATTTGTCCTTCTTCTCATCTGGGCAGGTTTGAATACTTTTTGTGAAAGAGTATTCAGAAACAGTCTGAGATCTTGGTCAGATTCTGATAAAATGGAAGACAAAACCCTACAGGGGAGAAATCCTGAGTTTTCCATTTCAGTGACTACAGAGGAAGCTGAACAGCCAAAAAAAGAACTGTGAGCTGTGTGAGGAGAGCGGCTGTCTCAGTAAAATGACAAAGAGACACTTTCAGTCCCTGGGAGTGCCTTGCTTCAATGTCAAGTTTTAAGGAAATACTGAAAAGCAGAAATCTCAGGTTATGGGTATTCAGGTCATGCCCACTCTGGAGACTTAAGCTTCTGGAGAGGAAATGGAAGGGGGAAAAAGCTCACCTTTGCAATTGTTTGTTTCAGTCAGTAAGTCGTGTGTGGCTCTTTTGTGACACTATGGAGTGTAGGAGGCCAGGCTCCTCTGACCGTGGGGTTTTCCAGGCAAAAATACTGGAGTGGGTTGCCATTTCCTTCTCCACGGGGTCTTCCCAGTCCAGGGTTTGAACCTATGTGTCCTGCACAGTGCAGGTAAATTCTTTACCACTGAGCCACCTGGGAAGCCCAAACTTTGCAATAATAGATAATGATTTTTGAGCTGGGAACTCTGATAAATCCTTTATTTAAATGACATTTAATCCTTACAGTAATTCTCTACAGAATGGAAACTAATGAATCCCATTTTACGGATGAGAACATTGAGGCTGAGACTTAAGTAAATCGCACAAGGTCTTTGGGTTAGTAGGGCTTCCCATGTGGCTCAGTGGAAAAGAATCCGCCTGCCAATGCAGGAGACACAGTTTTGATCCCTGGATTGGGAAGTTCCCCTGGAGAAGGAAATGGCAACCCATTCCAGTATTCTTGCCTGGGAATTCCCGTGGACAAAGGAACCTGGCAGGCTACAGTCCATGGGGTTGCAGAGTCAGACATTACCGAGCAGCCAAGCAGGCACTTTGGGTTAGGTGGTAAGATCTGAAAGCATGTGTGTATGTTACTCTAGAACTCAAGTTGTCAGCAGTTATGCACATCACATAATTTAAATATTATGTGATAATGGATAGATAGGTAAGTAGATAGCTGTGTAGATAGGTAGGCGGATTAGAAGCTTCTCCCTTTAGTAAGGTAAAAAAGGGAGAGACATGACACTAGTCTCTAAAATGCCAGAGAACAAAGAATCTTGGGTGCTGATGGAAGGAAAGTTAATTCTGTGTATTGAGTGGTATGCTTGACTGCTTTCAAATACCTTATTTCACTTAAAGGGCTATTATCCTATTTTGCAAATAAGGAAACCATGGTCTTAGAAAGGATAAGTAGATATCTGAAAGTCATCAGCTACTGATTAGCAAGGCTAGATTTGAACTCTGGTTGTCTGACTCCAAAATCCACGCTGTTTATGACCTCACAGAGAATGAACAAATGCCCTAAAAGATAAAAGAGAACCAACACTCTGCTCAGAGATGCCTGTGGCCACTGTTCACTCATGTATTCATTCATTCTTAGCACACAGATTTGTGAGTCAGAGCTCTGAAATGGAACACAAAGTTAAATGAAACTTAAGAGACTACTACTTGCTGTCTTAAAATTATGTATGATGAGCCCACAATATATCAAATAAAAAACAGAATATATAAAAGGTAATATTTAATGTGGAGCCATGTGTGATCAAACACTGCATAAAAGGATTTGTTTGTTTTCTTTGAAGTCTCTGGAGTGGCTGGGATTACTATCAAGGTCAGCATGAGAATGATAAGATGCTGATGTTTTTGGACCATTGCAAACCTTCATCTCCAGTGGGCTCTCTGACACTAGACTACTTCTTGTGAAGAAAAGTTTCAAGTCTATTTAATCCAGGAATTCTTATTTAAACCTTCTACCCAAGCTCACCATCTACTTCTTGAGCTCCAAGTGTACTTACTCATGTCATCCCTTATTTGCAGATCTTATGTTACTCAGTGTCTGTTGATGCATTTCCTTTCTGCAAAGGAGGGGGTTCTGCTTAGTTTTTTTTTTTTTTTTTAAATATAACACAATACCCTGCAAGCCATCACTGCTTATGTATCAATTGTTCTACGTATAATTATTTTACTATATTTAATTAAGGTGTTCTCTCAGTAAGGCCCTTTAAAATCCAATGACAGAAAGAAAAGAAGCCCGTGGTTATGTGTTATTTGCATTTGGTGATGTGAGACTGGAACATGTTGAAGTTTCTGGGATGGTGGAAAGGAAGTCAGTGAAGTTTCAAGGCCTAGAGGATTTCCCAAAGTTGAGATTCCTGTGTATGTGGTCAAGAGTTTTGGGTCCCAGGGGTTGGCCCTTTGGGGACCTCTGCAATTCTTCTCATATCTTGACCTACATTCTCATGCTCACTGCTCAGTTAGAAAGTTTAAAGAAGAAATATGATGCCAGAGGTGCTTGTATGTTTATCAAATTATTGATCTTCAAACTTACATGATATTCTCCATAACCACATGGGAAGAAATCTAAAAATCACATTCTGATCCCTGAGTTGAACACAGGCTGGGATGACAAAAGCATGTCAGATCCAGAGATCAGGACCAGGAGGAAGCGGCCCGGAGCCTGCGTCCGCTTTCCCAGCCCTCTGGTCTCTCCCCACTCACCCAGGGTCTCTTTTCATCAAGCCTGCCATCCTAAGTGATGGATTCACTAACACAGTCTCAGAAAGGCTCTTAGGTAACTGATGTGATTTCTGATTAAGATTGCTATGCATGCGTGGAAATAAGAAAGAGAGACGTGGAGACAGAGAGAGAGAGACCACCAACCTGAGAGGAACCCCATGTCCAACAGAGGCGGGCTTGGTGACAGACAAAGCAGTTAATTGTGAGCAGTTCCACCAAGGGGCCTGGGAAACTCGCGCCCAGAGGGGCGGCTGTGACCCATTTGGCACAGGCAGTGCTGGCCTTGCATATTTCAACATCCTCCATGGTCGAACACCTGGGTTACCTCATGAGTGCAAGCCCTGTTCTTAGAGATTTATGATGTTTACAAAATCTGGCAGCTGGCTCATTTATAGGAAAGGTGAGGCTTTGGGAAGCCACGCTGAGACCCCACGCCCTCCCTGGGGGGCATTTAGCACCTCTGCTTATTGTTCTTGCTGAAATGCCTGTCAGTTTCTAGAGCATGGAAAGTGCTTTCCGCTCTGTTTTGGGCCCTCTCGATCTTTTGGTATCTGCCATTGGTCATTTTTGAAATCAGCCCCCTCCTGTTGGCCTCTCTTATTAGTGTGAGGTGACCTTGGCCTGTTGTTATACAGTTTTCTGCCATTGGCAGAAATTACACTTGGCGTGTAATTATGGAAAATACTTCACTCTGAATTTCTCGGGAACGTGACTTGTTTGTCGTCCCAAGGATTTTCTTATGTTATTTGAGTTCCTCTACTATGAAGGAGACCCTTGAGATGGAAATTCCAGGGGTGGACGTGAGAGCAGAGGGTCAGCACTTTGCTCCCGGGGTGCACAGAAAGTGAGTGGGGAGGCTGAGACATGAGCCCAGGCAGCTTGGACATGTGTTAATTTCTGCTGAGTCTCCGGTGATGTGATGCTGCTGGTTGGAGGACTATGCTTTCAGAACAAGGCACTTTAGACATGAAGAGAGAATCTCAGAATGGGTTTCCTTTAGAGCAAGAAGGATCTTGAGAGATGGTCCTTTTGAGAGCTTTACTGACTGTATTCAGTAGAGCCTTAGAGCCCTGAAGAGGTAGCTCAGGGTGGATGCTCAGGGTGGGCAAGGGGAGGTCCCCCAGCTGAGTACAAGATATAATAAGAGCAACTTATTTTTGTGTGTTTTATGTAATTGAGTTTTTACGTGGCCTTATTTGATAAGAGATTTTTGTTACTCAAAACGAAAGTGAAACTAAGCTACCATTCTAGTCCACCATTTTCTTTTTAATACGCAAATACAGAAAGAAAGCCAGAGGCTTTCAACCACAGAACTGTAGCTGAGTCCTGCTGAGTCTTGCTGGCGGAACATCATCTACCTCTCACCTCTCACACGGTTCAGCTTAGCTGCCCATTGGTGTGGGATTTGTGTCGCAGCTCCAAACCCACTCTTCCACACAGTACCCAGTGGTGCTGGAGTCGGGGCCCTGCAGACACATTTCTGTTTTTCTAGTTGGCTCCGGTTAGGGTCTCAGGCTTCTTGGCTGGTGCTAGCGGTAAAGAACCTGCCTGCCAGTGCAGGAGACTTAAGAAACGTGAATTTGATCCCCGGGTTGGGAAGATTCCCTGGAGGAGCGCATGGCAACCCGCTCCGGTATTCTTGTCTGGAAAATCCCATGGACAGAGGAGCCTGGTGGGCTACAGTTCATAGGGTCGCACAGCGTTGGACACGACTGAAGTGACTTACCAGGCACACAGGCGTGCAATGGTGACTAAGGGGAAATTTAGAGGAACTCAGGGGTTTAAGCACCTGGGTTTTATCTGAGTCCAGCGAGATCTCTCCTTTTCAAATTGCAGGAACTCTACCTCCCAATGTCCTGACTCGCACACTAGAGGCCTGGTGAAGTTGTGACTTCAACACAGTTTGTCATTCTGTAACGCACACCGTTAAATGTTGCCTTAGACTTTCAGGAATGGCAGCTCAGGAATTACAAGAGCTAAGAGATTCTGTTATCTGTTAGTTAAAGGTTGCCACTTCTCTTCTGTGATTTGCGATAAGAACTTAGACTTGAGCTTGTCCCTTCTTTCTCTAATCACTGCAGAGTAATCAGAAGAATCCAGCCCACACCACAGTTATCCTAGCTGCTGCAGTGGTCCAGGACATCAGCCACCTGGGCTCTCAAGGCACGTTCTTCAGTAGGCTCTTTCTCACAGTCAACCACAGGTGTACATTTGATTAATTGGGATGCCGTGGCATTGCATAATTACTAGCATCCTATTTTCCATTAGCATGGAGCCCATCACTGTGTTCAGACCTAAGGACACAACGAAATCAGTTCCTAAGTGCCATCTAGGAGGTTCTGATTCCTGATCTCACACCTGCTGTCGATTTCTGGATCAGTCAGGACTAGCCACAAGATAAACCAACACACCCATTATTTTAACATAGAGAATGGGTATGTGTATTGGTTAACTATGTATAAAGTTATTAGCTAGGTAACTGAATGAAACACTGAGGAATCATGAAGTATCCCAAAGCAGCATATGGGTTTGGACCCAAGAGAAGATAAAAATAGGCAGAATGTAGACACACTTCAAGAATATATAATTTTCCTTGACTTCTAAGCCTATCAAATCTTCTGAGACAGAGTCTGTATTCTTACAGCACTTTTTACTTCTACAGTGCCAGCTTTGCATTGTGCTATTAATATCTCTACACGTGTGTCTTCTGTTCACAGTGGATTCCTCAATGGTGACTCTCATCTCTGCTATGCCCTAAAACATGGAACAAAGTAGGTCAGTAAATACAGAAAAGAAAAATGAGTCATGATACTGCTGAACCTGCTTTAATTAACAGAAGACACAGTGCAAACCCTATTCTAGAGTGTAGGCTTATCTTGGGGTACTATCTTTAGGGTATCATGCAACCTTCTGAAAATTCTGGTTTTGTGGCATAGCTTAATGCTCTCCTTAAATGACTCTAAAACATATACTTTCTTTTGCCTTCCTACTGTGATTCCTCAGCAGCTAAATTAAAGAGGCTGAATAATAAACGTACATCTCTACCAGTCCAGTAAGACTGTGCATGCTGAACATCCAGTGCTGAAAAGAGGTTATGTTCCAAGAGGATATGAGTTCTCATTGGGTTCCTAAGTGGATTAAATAAAGCTTCTCAATCCACCAAATAGGATAGCTGTAATACATTAAATTTCAATCTTTTTAGAGATAGATGGATAGGTAGAGGTAAGATTTACACTTACCTCTATTTATGAGGTAAGTATAAAGATTTATGAATTTTCAGAATAGTAACTCATGCATGAATTGAAACACAAAATCTAAGCAAGAATTTATTTCATCATTTGTCAGTTATAGAAGGATGGGCTGAGAGCAGAATTTGACAAGAAAGCGTGAGTTTAAGTCAACTGTTTTTTTAGTTACAAACAACAAAATCCTTCTGTGTAGTTTAAGCAGTGAGGTATTGATTAAGGGACAGAGATACTTCCCAGAGTTATTGAGAAAGCTGAAGAAATGGATTCTAGGTTGAAGTTCTGGGAGTGACACTTCAAAACACACCCCAGAGCTGGGTCACTATAGGAGCTGCTGCTTTTGCCATAAAACAGCTCTAAAATGGGCTTGGAAATATAATTTTCTTTAAAAAATTATTCAGTTTTGTTACTGTTTCTGCTTTTTTGCTTTTCACTCATTGCAACTTTGGAAGGGAGTTGGAGTGGGTTTTGAACAAGAAAATATGTGATAGAAACTGGGAGGTAGACAGGTCAAATAACCCTGAAGAAGTCTCTTTGGAGACCTGGGTGGGAGTGAGCGTAGCCAAGAGGACTCTTGGCTTCCACAGGATGGGTGAGAGATGGACAACCAAAAGGGAGAAAGAGAGTTATTAAAATACCTAAAAGCATTTGGTAACAATATCCTAGTATAAATAGCATAGATCATAGCACAAAATTATTTTAGCATTTTTATTATGTTCAATCAGTGATTTTTCATTAGATCCTCAGAACAACCGTGTGAGGTAGGTAAAAATAAAGTAAATTAGTTTTAGTATTAACTAATTCTTTTACTCCATAATATATGTTTTACACATTTGTTTTATACTAAGAGTATGACTCTATTTAAAATTAAATATTTTAACATTTTTACTAAAAAGACAAATAGAATTTTCTAGCTCTCCACCTTTTTCGTCTGCCCTTGGACCAGAGGTTAACAATTTCCCCTGTGTTAACAGCGCCCTATTTTTCATTAAATATGAGGGAGGGATAGGGGGGTAGTTTAAAACATAAATAACAACAATCTTTCAAAAGGTAGGTATATAAACTGAATTTGAAAGTTGAGACACAGAATGTGGCTCAGAAACTGTAGAGATCGCAGCTAAGCATCCGGCAAAGAAAGCAAAAAAACCACCCAGACAAGATGTCAAGCCAGGCAAAGTTTATCTTCAAGCATCTTCCATTTCTCATTTTAGTAGACCTCCCACTCTCTGGTTCCCTGTCTCATTTACCCTGATCTCTCTCATTGGTAGAAAAGCAAGTAAAACCATCCTAAGCAACGTGTGCTGCAGAGACTCCTCAAAGAGAAATGGATGGATTCATATGACTGCCTCGTTGTTGCACACCCCACTTTATATTCATTTTCCACTGGAGAATGATAACCACTGTATAATTTTAAAATTGGCTTTGAAAACTACTGGCACCAAAAATAGACAATAATTAATATCCTGTCCTTCACACTGGAAAACATCACGCTTCCCCCAGGTTGGCAGGGTCTGGTAGTTTTAATGGATTACTTAGAGCTTCAGAATTGCCACCTATATTTTACAATCAGGTCTTTATACCTATGCATAAAGTGGCTAATGGATTATATAAAGCCATTTCCTCAGGGATCCCAACCACCCAGTTTCACAGAGAAACTCTATCCAGCTCTTCCTCTACACTCTGCTTTAGGAGTCATTTCCATGTCTATTTTGAATCCCATCCTCTTCTTATTTTATCTTTCAGTCCCAACTTCATTGGGCCATCTGAATTGATAGGATAGATCATCCTCTCAGGTCTAGAGGTAACAATTTCTGTTTGAGCCTCTTAGGTGGCAAAATATCAATCTCAGACAATTCAGGGTAACCCAGTAAATTTAGTCAGTTGATTCATACTGTATTCACAATTCCTAGAATAGTGTCTAAGTTCCATGGAACTTTGGGAGTGTCCTCGAGAGAGATGGTAAGATGGAGTTTGGGGCATCTTATCCATGGTCATTCTGTTTTCTGCAAAGATTTTAATCCTCTCCTGTGTTAGGATGTGGGCTTCAGTGGTGCTAGTGGTAAAAAACTCTCCTGCCAATGCAGGAGATGTAAGAGGCATGGATTAGATACCTGGGCAGGGAAGATCCCCTGGAGGAAACCCACTCCAGTATTCTTGCCCAGAGAATCCCATGGACAGGGGAGTATAACAGGCTGCAGACTATGGAGTTGCAAAGAGTCGGACATGACCGAATGATTTAGCATGCATGTTTTAGAATATAGACTGTGATGATGATTAGATCAGTCCAGTGAAGTCCCTATTGTGGTATTTTCAACAAAAATTTGCCTTACCAAGCTCTGAACTCCAAACTCACCAGCAGTTTGGCATAACTGACCACGGAAAGGAAAGAAGGCAGATAGCTAAGCTTTCTAAGGGTTTTAATAGGCTTTAGTTTGTTGATTAGAGAATCTAATCACCACTGGTAGGATGTAGGACTGTGTAAAAGTATGCTTGTATTTTTATGAAATAATGATGTGAAATAGAAGAATTCGTTCTGTGTTGTTCTTTTCCCCGACTGGTAAATCCAGTTTCCCCATGTCCCTTCTTCCTTTGAGTAGCTAGACAAAATGATAATGCAGCCCTCAAGAGAGAATGCCTAGAGCAGATCATAGGAAAAAGAGCACAAAATTTATGACTTTTGAGTAGTGATCAGTTTGGGGGCCTCCAAAGCCAAGGGAGACTCAGGGCACAAAATTATAACAACAAATGATGGATTGCTTCAGTAGAAGATGGTTCTTCCTCCCCCCAAGACTAAAGATTTTACAGTCAGTAAGAAAAGCAAGTTAGAGGAAGTAGGATTGCTAAGATCTATGTATGTCCTTCAGTAGGGATCTTGTAATGCTTTCCTTACAGAAAGAGGGCAGAAAACATAATCCTAAATAGCTTAGAGGTTCCATGAGCAGCTGAAGCTGTTTCTCACTTATGAAGAACATAGCAGATCTTACATATATACATATATTGAGTATATATACATTTTATATTGTGTGTATGTATTCAAATAGGAGAAACTTAATCAGGATGGGACATGATAGAAAGACCCTTGGCTTAGGTTTCCTAAAATAGGGATTCTGGCTTCAGTTCCACTGTGGTCATGTTTTGATTGTCTGACTTTAACAAGACATTTCATTTAATTTATCTTAGCCTCTTACCTCTGAAAACTAAAAGGAGGAAGACCAGATGGCCTCAGTAATATGTTCCATCTCTGGATAGCTAGGATTTTGACAACTTATGCCTGTATGTTTAGTCTGAGTTCTTAAACAGGCAAGAATGAATTTTAATGTTGGTCTGGTCAGAAAGAAAAATTAGAAAAAATGGATTGATTGTTCAGAAAGAAAAATCAGCATGAATAAGTCAGCTCTCCAGTATTCAAGTGGCCTACCCATCCATACCATCTTCCCTGGTGGCTCGGATAGTAAAGAATTCGCCTGCAATGCAGGAGACTTGGGTTTGATCCCTGGGTCAGGAAGATCCCATGGAGAAGGGAATGGCTACCTCCACCAATATTCTTGCCTGTAGCCCACCAGGCTCCTCTGTCCATGGGATCACAAAGAGTCGGATACAACTGAGAGACTAACACTTTTACTTCACTTCACTTCGAACATTCATACACTTATGTAATGATTTATTCTAATAGGCATGTATTGAATGATTTCCAGGTACCAGGTTTGAGAATTTCCAGGTACCTTTCCTGTCCTGCCCTTAAAAGGAGCTTACATTGTCAGGAATTAAATTGCTCTCAGATGCTGTACTTCAGTGGATCCAGCCGGAGGCAGTGTCAGTGAGTTGGACAAGAATAAGAAAGAACTTTCATGAGCTGAGCTTTCCTGATGGCTCACTTGGTAAAGAATCCACCTGCAATGCAGGAGACCCTGTTTCAATCAACTCAAGAAGGGCTAGGCTACCCACTCCAGTATTCTTGGACTTCTCTTGTGGCTCAGCTGGTAAAAAAAATCCACCCTCAATGCAGGAGATCTGGGTTCGATACCTGGGTTGGGATGATCCCCTGGAAAAGGGAAAGGCTACCCACTCCAGTATTCTGGCCTGGAGAATTCCATGGATTGTATAGTCCATGGGGTTGCAAAGAATCAGACACAACTGAGCGACTTTCACTTCATGAAAGCATCCACCAATTGCCCAAAGTTTAACACTCATATTCTAAGTAAGTGGCATGTCCATCATTGACAGCTGGTGAATTTTAGTTGTTTCTCTGAGTATTGATTATTTGTGGCATGTGTGGAAAATTAGTGTCATAGACCAAATGGCGCAAGTGTACATCAATCCAGTTATTTTCATATGACTCTGAAGCCTTGAAAACTGAAGTAATTGTGCAAGATTGCATGTTCCCAAGTGGCAAAGCCAGAACAAAAGGTGTAGATCCCTGTTCCTTTAACGATGTGATTTTTCTTTCCTTATTTAGTTCTGCTGCTTGAGCAATGGCTTTTTATCATGGTATTCTAACACAAACCTGATCTATCTAAAACAAAAGTCAGCTTTTATTTTGAAGATGAATTTAGACATCTGAACATCTTGAGAGCTGTCATATTTAGCGATGCAAAGTAAAGGCAAGTAGATCCTAGCAAGGAGGTAAATAAATTCAGAGAACATTTCCAAATCTGCCCGAAGATGAAAACTCAGCTATTTTTGTTATCCTTGGTCCAGATTTTTCTGTTTCTATTAAAAAATTGTGAGTTAAGCTGTATAACCATTGGTTTTGGCATTTTTTCAAAGGGTTTCTTTCATTTTGCAGAAGACCTCATTTATTCCAAGTTCTCCCAGCTCCCAGGAGGTTGGAAACCCAGCCAGGGCATCTGATTTATATAATTAGCCTTTCGTGAGTATGGATGGCCTCTCACTCCAGCATGAAGTGAGGTGAATTTGAGGAAAAACACTCTTCCTTTATCCTCCTGCTCACCCTCCCTCCCACTCTAGTTCTCATTTGTAACCCGATTTACCAGGGAAAGCAATGATTCTACAATCCAGTGTGATCTCAGCCTGTCAGAGCTTTCAGCCAGAAAGACTTAGAGGCCATCAATTTCATCATAATGGGTGTATAATGACGGTCCCTTTGGTATTGCTCTCACCCAAATCCCCATTTAGAGACGGCGACTGGAAGGACAAAGGCTAGTGTTTCAGGAAGGGCAGATTTAGGGTAGATCAGCCATGGAAATCAGCATTGGCTCACATGTCCAGGACCTAATGAGAAACTGGCAGAGGCCCAGAAAGGAGCTGAATCCTCTCTGCCTCTGCATTCTAGTCCCCGTTTCAGGGCTTTTCATGAGAATCTGTAGGAGTAGGATTGTAAGGGAGGAGGTGAGGGAGCCACGCAGGGAGGCAGTCGTGACAGGAGCATCAGCTGCAGGTTAGTCTGTGTCCTGCTTAGAACTCTGACAGTAGAATCCCTGATGGCTTTTTCCATGAGAGATTCCTCCACGCTCATCTCCAGTCCCACTTCGTGTGAGATGCTCAAGGGCTTTGCCCTTGATGGTAGTAATGTACCCTTGAAATTCATGAGATTTGCACTTGATGACTTGAGCTCACACGAATTTGCCAGTGTTCTTATCGGTCTCATCTTTATTTTTGTCCAGTCGTAACACATGACCTCCTTCAAGCATATTCTTATGCTCAAAACCTAAGTGCTAGGAAATGTTGATGGTCAGAAGAGTAAAACTGACAGATGAAAAAACTAGGAAACATGCAGCAGTTATTTAGGACTAATGCCAAATTTTCTGGCAAAATTGTTTTAGACCTTATTTGAAAGTAACGGAACTATGCAGCAAGTAGGTGACTCCGTTGCTATGAATGCAGTTCTTGTCACACTATAGGGGTGCAGGTGATATCCCACTGGTGGAAGAGGAATGGAACCCAGAAACATAGTCTTGGTCTTTTTTTTTTTATCCGAATGCGTGTGTTTTTGCCTTGGATTCACATAAAATGAAAACTTTTTTACTTTGGAGTGTTAATCTCAGAGATGGCATGCATATGGAAAAAAACCAAACAAGTTTTTAGATGGATGATTAATAAATTATTAAATGTTTTCATCTTGTGAGGGAGAGGAGGAAATATGGTGAATGCTGCAGAATTATTGAACCCTATCTAGTTGAGATTGATCTGAATTTAATGTTGATATTTCTTCACACCTAGAGAGGAACTACTCTGTTTTCTGGCCTCTATGCTGTGACCAGGTTGATCGACTGAGAGTCCATTGGCCAGTCTGAGTCAGGCCACTTTCTTAGACTGGGGAGGTTGGATTGCTGAGCCAAGACCGTTGAAATAAAGATCAACTCTATGTGTAACGGATAATATATCTGCTATCACTTGCTGACGCATAAAAGCATTTTCTCCGGATGAATGTAGATTTTAAGTTCTCAGTTCTTAACTCTGTGAGCAAGTGTCTCAGCTGCTCTATGTCCTGGCTCCCAGAGGTTCCATCAAGATGTTTAAAGAAATAAAAGTCCCAGAGGCTCAGGCCTTCTCCCTTTTGTTCTTTTTTAGCTGCGTTCTTGTTTAAGAAGGTGTGGCATGAGTGAGAGGCATTCATTTTTGAGACAGTCGGCCCCTTATAGATAACTCGACTCGGAAAACATGCAGTGTGGCTCTCCAGCCCCTAGGTTTTCATTTTCATGAACTCACAACTTGCCCCCACACCAGCCCCGTACTCCTCTCCATTTCTTTCCTGGCACTTCTTCTCTTTCACCCTCTCTGCTTCTTGGCTTGCTTTTCAGCCAATAGGGCTTTCTTCTTCATCTCCTGCTTATTGATGAATGAGTTTCATTCATCTTTCTTTCCTTTTTGAGGGGTAGGGCAGCAAAGGGGAGTGGGCTGGTCTATGAATAGCTATAGACTTTTCCTGCTCCCATTTTTCCACTTGACTATTCAGATCCATGGAGACAGAAAATGGAGGGGAGCAGCAGGGTGGGAGGCACCGGGGTCAGAGGTCAAGAGTGGCCACCTTTTGAATGAAAGCTCCTGACTTCTACTGGGGATAACATATTGTCACCCAAAGTAACTGTGCAAGTATTTGGCTGTCAGAAGCCTCAAAGCAAAGGGAGAGAGGTGAAAAAAGCGGGGTAAAGATCAGAGAGAAGGGGAGGAATGCAAACCCTGGGGTCAGTTAACATGATTTGCAGTGTTTTTGAAGAACGTGTTTGGTGACTCCATGTGGGAGTCATTATGCTTTGTATCTGTCTGTGTATCTTCTTGAGGGGTGGACTTGGAATATATTGTGCAGCCTGTACACAGATTACAACCTTCCTACCTTGTAGACAACTTTATTTAAAACCATTTAATTAGGTGGCAAACTATTGTGCAACATCAAAGCCTTTGGTGGGTGAGGGGTGATACTACATGTTAAATTTATTGTTATTTCCTAGAAACTTTGTAAGACTAGCATTCAAAAGGTCTTTTATGGCCTTACTGGGCATTTCATATGCACTTAAGTTTATCTGTTTTAGGATCTTAGTGATTGTCACTTGGATAAACTATAAAAAATTCTATAGATGTAGTTCAGTGAGTGATATTTGCTTGGTTTTCACTCATACATGCTATTTTAACACCCTCCCAATAAAAATGTGATAAGGAACAGATTAATAGCAGGATGAAATTGTAATTTTCCCACTAAATTTTTAAGAGCTGGAACTCCATTCTGTTCATCTTTAGGCCCATAGCACTAACCTCAGCATTATTTAGTAATTGTATATGGAAATAATGAATGTTAGGCAAAGGGAATTTTTTGTCATCTTAAGTAATTTCTACATGACCAGATATTACTTAAGTATAAACTGCTGTGCAACATCAAAGCTTTTTTGGGATGAGGAGTAATGCTACATGTTAAATTTATTGTCACTTAAGTAATATTGTAACACTTAAGTAATATATGATCATATAAAAAGATGATGTAAAGATCATGTAAAGATGACAAAAAATTCTTAAATTCTCTTTGGCAACATTCATTATTTCCGTACACAATTGCTTGGTTTATATCAAATGATCTGACTACAAATTGAGAGTCATCCTAAGAGAAGTTTTCATGTGATTGGGCTTTAGTTTTACCTGGGAAAAGGTTTTCATTCTAATAATAATAATCAGATGGAATTATCAAAATATAACCATTCAACCTAAGTCTACAATAAAATAAAAAGATGTTCCATAAGACAGCCATTGAAAAATCTGGTAGCTCATCAGAATCACTTGGGAAACTTAAAAATTCTTCCTGGGCTTTATAATTGATGACTCTGATATACGACTTGTTTTGTAAACTACTGTCATAGCATAAAGAAAGTAAAGGGATAAGTCTTGCAATCAAACTCTTCAAGTCTGAAGCACTTAGTAGAATTCAGAGCCATATACAACAAAATTCCATTATAACAACAACCAAAAAATACAAAGAGAGTGTTATGAAACAAAGCTATTTCCATGTCTCATGCAGCTGGCCCATAGAAACAGTGCCTTATTGATATGATTACAATAAATACTATACAATGAATAAACATGATCATCAAGTGCTTTCTCTTTGAGGCCATATAAGTAACAGCTATTGTTTTATGAAGAAACTAAATTGTATACAGTTTACATTGAAAGCAGGGAAAGCAGAGCAGAACTGATACACTTTTTGAGTTATTTTGAGATATTTTTGCAACTGTGTCCTACCATTAAATAGCACATGCTATATATTCCAAACACCTACCAAGAAAATAAAAGGAATAATTCAATGGAAATGGAAACGGCTTAAAATTATAAAAGCACCAAGTTAAGTGTGTAAGTTGGAGTCCACTGTTGCATTCTTACTAACAAAATTTCATATCAATGACAGTGACCACAATATTGAATACCTTGTGAAATTCCTTATCTGGAGATCATACCCAGAAGTGATGTGAGGGGGAGGGTGCTAACGATCCAGGAAAACGTCCTGTGATATTCAGCATTATTGGTGGTAAATAAAACTTGTTTGTATCCATTTTTGATTCCCATTCTTCTTTCTGGCTCAGACAGTAAAGAATCTGCCTGCAGTGCAGTAGACACAAGAGACGCGAGTTCAATCCCTAGGTTGGGAAGATCCCCTGGAGAAGGGAGTAGCTATCCACTCCAGTTTTCTTGCCTGGAGAATCCCACGGACAGAGGAGCCTAGCAGGCTACAGTCCGTGGGGTCGCAGAGTCAAACACGACTGAGTGACTACCAGTTCCATACTCTCACGTTGCTTTATCTAGTCTACTCTGAATTTTTTTCACTGAATTTCATCTGATGGCTAGAAATTTTCGTTTTCATCTTAAAAGCAACAAAAGTCTTTCTATTTGTTAAATACCATGACTACACAACAGCATTCCAGCCATTTGGTAACTAAGGGCCAGGAGACCTGTTGCATCGCCTCTGCTTTGTTTCTTACTATCTGTGTTAACTCCTTTTTTTAAAATCTATTTTTAATTGGATGATAATTGCTTTACAGCATTGCATTGGTTTCTGCCAAACATCAGTATGAGTCAGCCATAGGGACACATATGTCCCCTCCCTCTTGAACTTCCCTCTGCTTCCCACCTCATCCCACCCCTCTAGGTTGTCCCAGAGCACCAGGTTTGAGCTCCCTGTGTCATGTAGCAAACTCCCGCTGGCTATCTGTTTCACATATGGTAAACAGATATATGGTATGTTTCAGCATTAACTCTCTCAATTCCCCCACCCTCTCCTTCCCCCGCTGTGTCTGTAAGTCTGTTCTCTATGTCTGTGTCTTCATTGCTACCTTGCAAATAGGTTCATCAGTACCATCTTTCCAGATTCCATATAAATATGTCAATATACAATATTTGTTTTTCTCTTTCTGACTTATTTCACTCTGTATAATAGGCTCTAGGTTCATCCACCTTATTAGACCTGGGTCAAATGTGTTCCTTTCTTTAACAGATGAGTAATATTCCATTGTGTATATGTACCACAACTTCTTTATCCATGTGTCAGCTTCTTCACGACATTTAGCTTCTCTGAGGACTAGGCTTCACTTCTGGAGGATGGTGATAATACAGATTGCCCCCACCTGCTTCACAAAATTTTGGGGATCAAATAAGAAATCTGCACAATATTCTTTGTAATTACTGAATACATGTAGGGACTGTTTAGGCTTTACTTTCTTTTTTTACTATGCTGACCTCTATTAAAATTTTTTTTTTTTTAATTCTTTAATGCAGGATCTTAGTTCCCCAACCAAGGGTTGAACTGTGCTCCCTGCAGTAGAAGCATGGCATCTTAATTGCTGGACCAACAGGGAAGTCCCTATATTGACTTCTCTTAAAATCTCTGTATAATTTTTATTTTGCACAGAAATGACTTTAATAATTTTATTTCTAAAAAGAGTGCCTTTTAAGATGTATTATGTGAAAAGCCAGGAAATTAAAAAAAATAATAAATTACCAGAACTTTTAAGGAACCTATATTAACACTGTGATTCTTATCCTAGATTTTTGAATATCAGGAGTAAAGTGTTTTGGGTTACCTCTGCTTTGTTAGGTCTTGATCTTCAAATGCTAAGATATAGTTTTAAATGATGATATTAACTAAAAAAACCATGCTGAGTTCAAAAAAAAAAAAGAAAATAGCTTTCATGTTTGCCTGGTTTAATCTGAATTCCTGGAATTCTGCTTATTCTGCACCTGTACAGCGAGATCATTGGTCCTTTTCCAGGAGAATCCAACATTTAAACTCCAACATTAAACTGTTACACGTGGTGTTTGGCACCGAGTAGGTGTCTTGTACATTTTGGTTGATTTTATATACATAATTCTCAGCTGCTCTTGGCATCCTTCAGAGAANTGCACCTGTACAGCGAGATCATTGGTCCTTTTCCAGGAGAATCCAACATTTAAACTCCAACATTAAACTGTTACACGTGGTGTTTGGCACCGAGTAGGTGTCTTGTACATTTTGGTTGATTTTATATACATAATTCTCAGCTGCTCTTGGCATCCTTCAGAGAAATTCAGGACCCTTCTATTCAGATAGAATTGACCAATATGTTCACACTTTCTCTCCCTTTTTAAACAGCCAGTGCAGTTGTCATGTGAGGCTAACATGATGATTATCTTTCTGTTTTCTTTCCCAAGTCTGTCTTTAACTACAGCAGTGCTTTACTTTCACATGTCAACTCTTATTTCCCAAACTGCCTTGGTTCATTTCTCTCTCTGACACATTTGTACACCTTTAGGATACTGTTTAGGAAACTCTAGTTGTATAAGGATGTTGATTGCAGAAACAACATTTTTAGCATATTCATTACAACACCTTTTATATTTTCTCTCTGTAGAACTTCAGCCTGCTGCCTCCTTTGCAGTTATCCAAAATATCCTTGAAGTGGCTGTTTACACAACATTAAAAATGGGGAGCAAGCGAGAATTCACTTTAAGGTACAGGTGGAAGGATTAAATTATGAAAGGACCGATACCTATGAACCTGGCAGGAATAGGTTAGACAAATTTTGTACTATATTCAGAATAGAAGTTGGGAAGTGGGACCTTTAGCTGGGCAAGGTACTGCTCAGGAATTGGAGTTATGATCCCATGGGGTTCAACTGATGAATTCAGGAGAAAATGAAAGCCCTATGAAGATAATCTGAGACACAGAGAAGCCTTGCCTTCATGCTCTTAATGCAATGCCCTTCTCCAGACCCCCACACGCTGTGCTGGGCTGGGCTGAGTCGCTCAGTCGTGTCCGACTCTTTGCAACCCACTTGGACTGTAGCCCACCAGGTTCCTCTGTCCATGGGGATCCTCTGGGCAAGAATACTGGAGTGGGTTGCCATGCCTCCTCCCAAATCCCCCTAGTCCTTCATTATTGGTCAAGAGACCTGTACTGAGCAGGCCTGCCAGTCCCTGGTGCCTGCTTGTTCATGCTATCAGAGCATTTAATGCTCAGGCCTGCTCATCCCTTCCAGAACCCACCAGGCTTTACTGTCTCTGAAACACCTTCCTCAACTCACCCTGACTCCCAAGAAGACTGAGATCCTTGCTCGTTTGTTTCCATGTTACTTCCATATCCTCTGTATCATTGCTGGCTGATTTGTGAGTTTCCTCTACGAGGCTGTGGCCTCCTTGAGGGCAGGTACCATGCCGTGTCTTGCCCTCTGTCTCTGGTCTCTAGCACCGTAGCTGACACCTGTGAAATACTTAATGAATAGAAATGAAAATAAACGCATGAGGAAATGAGGAAAAATTGTTGAGCACTTTTAAAATACTGGTGTGTTTTTATACTTCCCAAATTATCCTCCTGGGACCAACTAAACCTGTGCCTTTGGCTCTGTGGCCACCGTGATGGCCACAGCGTTCTGAGTCAAATGGGATAAATGATATAAAAGTGCTTAAGTTGTCATTTTTAAAATTTATTTATTTTTAAATATTTGTATATTTATTTGACTGCACTAGGTCTTCACTGTGGCATGCAGGATCTTTTTAGTTTCAGCATGTTCTTAGTTGCAGCATGTGGGAACTAGTTCCCAGACCAGGGATTGAACCTGGGCCCCCTATATTGAGAGCAGGGAGTCTTAGCCACTGGACCACCAGNTGGCATGCAGGATCTTTTTAGTTTCAGCATGTTCTTAGTTGCAGCATGTGGGAACTAGTTCCCAGACCAGGGATTGAACCTGGGCCCCCTATATTGAGAGCAGGGAGTCTTAGCCACTGGACCACCAGAGAAGCCCCTAAATGGTGAATTTTAATGCAATACTAATGTCCTATCTATCTGTCATCTAGCAACAAAGAAAAAGGACTCATTTTAAACAGAGAAGAGGTGACATTGCTGCCTTGGAGGGGGACAGTCAGCTCACCTAAGGCCCTTGGTCCCCACATTGCTCCCACCAAAAGATCTAGGGTAAAAGGGAATGGGCGCCCCATGAAAGGATTAGCCCTGATGAAGGAGGTTTTTGAGGGTTTGGCTGCTGTGGGTACAATTTGGGGCTTCTGTGGCCTTTTAAGTAAAGCATACCTTTTACTTGGGGGCCCCTGTGATTCTAGAGTCAGAGCAGTGTCTCTGGTGAGAGTCAGAAGTTGAGTTTTTTAGGGCTGATTCTCAGGCAGAAGTTAAACGTAGGAGAGTAGGGTTTCTGTCCCTCTCACAAGGGCAGAAGCAAGGGAGAGGTCGGGGCCGATTCCCTGCGCAGGGTCACAGCGTGTAATTTGGAGTGTGTCTCATACGCCCGAGCATGGTGTTTAGTTGCAATAACAATGTGTGCCTCCTCTTTGGGGGTGACTGCCCATCACTTCTGGTGGTCTTGCCAGGATGCTCCTCTGGGGCCTGCCTGGTGCTGCCCTGTGCCCCTCAGAGGCCCCTCCGAGGTAGAGGCCCTTCCGAGGTACAGGCCCAGGTGCCCTCTGCACTCGATGGCACCTCCTAGCTGGGGCCCTAGCTCCCTTCCTTAGGACCTGGTCTTTTTAAAACTCAGCATTCTCATCTGTACAGTGGGGTTAACAGTGATGGCTAGCGGGGTTAGGCATGCATGCTCAATCGCTCAGTCGTGGCCAACTCTGCGACCCCATGGACTGTAGGTTTCCAGTTTCCTCTGTCCATGGGATTTTCCAGGTAAGAATACTGGAGTGGGTTGAGTAATTGAGATAAGAGCATACAGAGCATTTAGTTTTGTGCCCAGAACCAAAAGCAAACAATAAATAACAGTTAGTGTTAACTATTATAAATAGTAGCTGCCAACTCTGGGCACTGGGTACTGGACACTGGGATGCCTGTGACCTTGCGGGCTCTCAAAGGTTAGATGTGGGCCATATTGTCCATGAATAGTATTCTGGCTGGGCATGCCCCCGGTAAGTAGCATGGACCCGGGGAGGAGGCTCGATGCAGTTTCATGTTAAATCCCAAGGGGCAGTGGACATTCTCTTTGCTCTTAATACTTCATAAGGCACTCTCTAGTGTTCTCCAGTTGTTTCTCATTAGTCACAGGCTCACCAGTTTTCACCTGGAACTGATCCCATGATGAATCTGGAAAAGAGCAAGGGCTCTATCTTGCCAGTGGCTCGGGGCTATTAACCAGGCCTGAAGCGGTGCCATTTCTCTAAATCCCTGGATATATTACAAATCTTGCTTCATTTCTTTGCTCACGAGTGAAGTTCTGGATAAGAAACCAAAACAGAGTTAGCTCTTTTGAAATTCCTGGCAGTGAACCCTAACCCCTGCAGAGAGGTGGTGCCCATGAGCAAAGTAGGCTGAAAGAGTTGGATGCTTCCTGCTATTTTGGGCAGGAAGGCAGGAAATAGTCCTGATTTACAATAATTATGGGCAACAAGACCAGGAATAAAGCAGGGCTTCTATGAAAACAAGCTGTTCTCAATACGGTATGCTGAGCCACTAACAATGTGCACAGAATTTTGACTGGGTCTCTCTTTGTCTCCGTGGCCAGCCATCCGGTGGCCATGTATTTATTAATGTGAATTATAATAATAGGTTGATAACTCTTTAATTACCAATATTTTTATGTTAAAAGCTATTAACATAAAACAGAAGGAGCAGAAAATCTGAAAAAAAAATCACATTAAAGAATCTACCATATTAAATGACTGGGACACTTTTCTCTGTCTGATGTCTACTCAAGAGACCCAGAAGCCTTTTGGACAGTTCAGATCAATATCTGGCCAAGTCAGAAATAAGAAAATCTAAAGCATATTTACTCAGCTAATGAATACAGTGTTTGGGATTAGTTCAATCAAAATTTAATCAAAATTTGAATTAACACCAATCTCAGGATTTTCAAAAACCCAAGATTAGAAGCAATAATGTTTTGATATCGAAGAATTATTTTTCTGTACTCTTCAAGTGGCCCATTTTTTTGTTTATTCTTGCTCCTTAATCCTTGACTTAGGGATTTCATGTTGAAACTCTACAGAATATTTGCTTGTAACAGTTCTTTGCTGCCTGCCCTGTGAGATACCTGTGTCGTGAGCCTAACAGGAAACAGACCCAGGCAAGCTGGTGATGGGATAAGGATGGACAGGAAACATCAGCTCTTCCCCATCCCAGCCCAGCAGAGGGAAGCTTCCCGCCCCACAGCATCCTCCTGACCTAACGTATCCGTCCTCTGGGCTCTGTTCTATTCGACCCTGCGATTTCCCTCTCCAGTGTTTGCTATCCTGCTCCGAATACAGGAGGCTGGCCTTTATAGGAGGCTGACCTTTATAGGAAATATCAACAGACTCTTTGCCATCTGGCTTTTGGTTCGCTTTGGTCAGTGGAGGCACAGTCGAGCTCACAGGGGGGTGACCTGGGCTGTTTCCTGAGTGTGCGGAGGCCGGTCCCCTGGGGCCGTGGTCCCCTACACTTGGAGCTCTCCCGAGGTTCTAACAATGATTCCTTCCACTTTCCACCTCAGATAGAGAGGTGGTGGCACCTTCTTGTTGCTCACTTCAGGATGTTCAGCACCTTCTCTTGGTTTCACTTTGTGGCCCCATGACTGGAGTCCACCTGGCTCCTCTGCCCATGGAATTTTCCAGGCTTGCTGGAGTGGGATGCCATTTCCTACTGCAGGGGATATTCCTGACCCAGGGATCGAACTCACATCTGTTGCATTTTCTGCATTGGCAGGCATGTTCTTTACCACTAGTGCCGCCTGGGATGCCCCCAACTACTCTCACATTATTGTAAATAATGCGTTCGTTAAACTCTCCTCAGGGAATCCACATGAATGTGCCGTCTGCTTCATATGAGACCCCTTTCTGTGCCGCTGTGTGAAACCTCCCTTCCAGAGGGACCGGTTTACCGTGTCTTAAACATCCTCTACAGCGTTTCCACTTCCATGTAAATTTCCAACTCCCTCCACAGTGCAGAACCAAACCTAATTCGAACTTAACCATGCTTGCCTGACCAGCCACTGCAGAGGAAAGTGGTGGCACAGATTCTTTGGGAAAAAAATGATCATACGTTATTTTATAACATGTTTTATTAAAAAATATTATTTAACATTATTTACTCGGCCTTGACTTATGGAAGGTTCTTTGGGCCAAGTCCATTTCCTTCAGTTTTATACATTTCCCCATGATGTCAACCTCTTTGTCATGCACAATGGAAAAGATATTTGCTGATTAAAATCAGTAATTGGGATACTTTGTAAATTGTTGGTGCAGTCAAGTAAGCATGAAACAGTTCCATAGCCATACTGTGACAAACTTCTCAGGCTGCAGCAAACACAGCCAAACTAGGACTTCTGAGGCTACCAGTCTGCCCCAATACTCAGGGTCTGATGGAGACCAGGAATTTGGGAGCAGCTCACATACCTAGAAAAATAATCACGTCTCTGTGTCTCACTGGTGTGCAATTACGAGCTAAGTGGTGTGGTGCCTGGTGTTGCTAAGCCAGAACTTGTACAAAGTGCCCTCTGTTTCAGCAAGCTTCAGCTTAGCCACTGTGAAATCAGAACCCCCCAGCCCACCTTTTTTCTACTGCAGCAATATTCAAACAATTGGCTACAAATACATAGGGTGAGTTTGCTGCTGCTGTTGTAAATCAGTAGCATGTGTCAGAATATGTTCATTGGAGAGACAAGTAATATCAAAGTGAGCTCTTGGCATCAGGCAATGGGTAGAGATGTGAGCTCCAAAAGCAAACTGTCCCCATTCTTCTACATCCCTCCACTAGGGGTCTCTGTTCCTTCAATGCATCTCTTCCTGTGCCAGTTTTACTATTGAAACATTTGTGTTTTAATATTTGAATTTTTGCTGTTTTTCGAGTTTACCCAGAATTAGGGTATTTCAATATTTTACATCTCAAACGTTTTCTTGATTGCTTAGGAAAGTATTTTATTATGATCCTTATTCAAAGTGATGATAATGACAATATGGCCTACAGTTTATCAGGTGGCTTCACATGCATATATTTATCTCATGTAGTACCATTCTATCTAAAACTGAGAGAGAGAGAACAGATTGTTTTTATATTTAATACCTGAAGAGATTTTTCTATTTATACCTCAAGATCTCATGATTTGCTCTTGATTTTTCAGTAAATGAATGAGAACTCTGAGACCAGGAGAAACAAGGTTTTCTGATTAACAGCTACTTCCTTTCTGTTGCATCATACTGCCTATGCGTTCGAATCGCATGCACTAATCACTCAAGGTACAAGTGATCCTCAAATGGGAAAAAAAAAGAAGGAGAAGCTGAGTCAGCTTACTAGTACCCTAGTTTGGTGCAAGTTCCTCCACCAGCTGTTCCACAGGTTTCTGGAGGGCATCTGGTGTGACTGTTTGCCCTGGGGGAATGGAAAGCATCATTACAGAGAGGAGAGGGCTGGCCAATACAAATAACATGGGAGCCAGTATGTAATCTTAATTTTTTGTGTGATCACATTAAAAAGTTAACAAGAAATGGGTATGATTAATTTTAAGAATACATTTTATTTAATCCACTGTATATAAAATATTATTTCACTGTATGCTGAATATAAAATATGAGGGATACTTTTTATCCATTGTTTTATACTGTTTTTGAAGTTCAGTGTGTATNCTCAAGGTACAAGTGATCCTCAAATGGGAAAAAAAAAGAAGGAGAAGCTGAGTCAGCTTACTAGTACCCTAGTTTGGTGCAAGTTCCTCCACCAGCTGTTCCACAGGTTTCTGGAGGGCATCTGGTGTGACTGTTTGCCCTGGGGGAATGGAAAGCATCATTACAGAGAGGAGAGGGCTGGCCAATACAAATAACATGGGAGCCAGTATGTAATCTTAATTTTTTGTGTGATCACATTAAAAAGTTAACAAGAAATGGGTATGATTAATTTTAAGAATACATTTTATTTAATCCACTGTATATAAAATATTATTTCACTGTATGCTGAATATAAAATATGAGGGATACTTTTTATCCATTGTTTTATACTGTTTTTGAAGTTCAGTGTGTATTTTACACTTGCCGCCCATCACAATTTACACTAGTCACATTTCAAACACTCCCCTCGGCTGCATGGCTGTTTTATTGAACAGTGAGGCTCTAAGGCAGTGGGAAGTGGCACCCTTGTCCGGTGGCAAGAAGACGCACACACAGAGTGGACGTCCCTGTCTTTGGTGTTGCAGTAGCACTACAGTGGTGTCTGTTTCGAGAATGTCAGAAGTGCCAGAGTGTTTGTGCTGAAGGCCAACCAATAAAGGAAGATAGTTTTGAATAACAGCTACTAGACGTTAAGCTCTATCTACAAGTCCGAGCTTGTCTTATTCATTGCTCCATTTTTAATGACTAGTCCACTGCCCAACTTGTTAGTAAAGGAGTCCTCGATGGAATGAATCAGATAACTCTGAGATATTTTTTACGTTTCTTTTTGTTCATACTAAGTCTTCAAAGTCTGGCACGTATTATACATTTACTACATATCTCAGTTCAGACCACCCACAGTTCATACACTCAGTGGCTATTGTATTAGACAGGAGAGGTATGGACTGTTGGGATATTTCACTGACTCAGTTACCTACTGATGATCCAGAGAAAATTAATTTTTTTCTGTTTTTTTTGTTTGCCAGATTCTCTGGAAGCATAAGTTTCTATTTAAAATTATAAGTTGCCTTATAATAGAGGAAACAGTAGCCAAGATACATGACATTCACATCCAATCCTCCACCTACTTGATGAAAACAATTACTATTACCTTCATTAGGAATCGAAGCAGTTTGGCTAATGGAAATAGGATATGTTTTTATTTGCCTCCTCACCTTCCCCAAGATATACAAATATGCAGTATCACAGGGATGCATAATTAAAGGCACTGCTGCTGCTGCTGCTGCTGCGAAGTCGCTTCAGTCGTGTCCGACTCTGTGCGACAAGAACATGAGTGGGTTGCCATTTACTTCTCCAATGCATGAGAGTGAAAAGTGAAAGTGAAGTCGCTCAGTCGTGTCCGACTCTGTGCGACCCCAGAGACGGCAGCCCACCAGGCTCCCCCGTCCCTGGGATTCCCCAGGCAAGAACACTGGAGTGGGTTGCCATTTCCTTCTCCAATGCATGAGAGTGAAAAGTGAAAAGTGAAAATGCAGTCGCTCAGTCCTGTCCAACTCTTCGCCACCCCATAGCCTGCAGCCCACCATGCCCCTCTGTCCATGGGATTTTCCAGGCAAGTGTACTGGAGTGGGGTGCCATTGCCTTCATAAAAGCACTGAGGAGAGGTTAGAGACACAACAGATAATGGGCTTTTCAGTAACTGCTGCTTGGTCTGTTTTCTGGTGACCGGGGCAGAGGGCAGAGAAACTTCCTAATGGGCCAAACTCTTTTGGTGGGGCAAGAGGTATTCTGGTTGGGAGCAAGTGAGTCTCGTTTGGCTTCTGACCTGACACTTAGATTGCCAAGTAAAGCAGCCAGAGACCAAATTTTTTTTGAAAAGGAACATAAATGTTTAGGACCAAGACTGTTCTGCGTTGTGCAGCACAATGCAAACTGTGCCCTGCTGAGGACTTGAATTCAGCTAGAGGGAGAAAAGCAACATGCAGTTTTGTACCAGGACACTTTATGGGCCTTCAACAGCCCACTGCTGGACTTAAGCAGCCATGCTCAGAACTCACACTATGGCTAGAAGGAAGAACTTCATCTGGCTAAGCTATGAAAAAGTAACGACAACAAGGACAATTTTAAAAAAATGTCGGGGATAGTGCTAGTCACTCAGTCGTGCCTGACTCTTCGCGACCTCATGGACTGTAGCCCTCCAGGCTCCTCTGTCCATGGGATTCTCCAGGAGAGAATACTGGAGTGGGTTGTGGGTTGCCATTTTCTTCTCCAGGGGGTCTTCCCAACCCAGGGATCGAACCCAGGTTTCCTGCATTGCAAGTGTATTCTTTACCATCTGAGCCACAAGGGAGCTAAATCCTAAAATGTGGAAGTCCTTACATACCTGAAATTGGTCTAAATATGAATGCTATTTCTTTCTAGGAAATAAAAGGAAACAAAAAGCAACCAAATTGTGAGTAAATATACAAGAACAGACTTGAGATATACTTACTATGCTCTGTGAACATTTTTTTCTTGGGTGGTATGCCAAAAATTTTCTTTTTCTTAAGTATTTTAAAGCACATTCTAGACATTTTATTGTTTCATCTGAAAATGGCAAGATGAAAGCTCTTTAACAATTATAGCCACAATATCATTATCACATCTGTTGAAAATAGCATTTAAGATTCACTGTTCTACCCTTTCTTAACATGATATCTATTTCCATAATAAATTGTTCAGTTGAAAAAGTAAGATCAATTGCCACCTTCATGGTGCTGAGCATTGTAGAATCATGCAGGACTCCACTTCCCAAGATAGCATATTTCTATCTTCCCTCAGAAGAAAGTGAAGAAGAACTAAATAGTCTCTTGATGAAAGTGAAAGAGGAGTGAAGAAGTTGGCTTAAAACTGAACATTCAAAAAACTAAGATAATGGCATCCAGTTCCATCATTTCATGGCAAATACATGGGTAAACAATTGAACCAGTGACAGACTTTATTTTCTTGGGCTCCAAAAATCACTGCAGATAGTGACTGCCCCTATGAAATTAAAAGACACTTGCTCTTTGGAAGAAAAGCTATGACCAACTTAGCATATTAAAAAGCAGAGACATTACTTTGCTGACAAAGGTCAGTCTAGTCAAAGCTATGTTTTTTCCAGTGGTCATGTATGAGTGTGAGAATTGGACTATAAAGAAAGCTGAGCGCCAAAGAATTGATGTTTTTGAACTGTGGTGTTAGAGAAGATTGTTGAGAGTCCTTTGGACTGCAAGGAGATCAAACCAGTCAATCCTATAGGAAACCAGTCCTGAATATTCCTTGGAAGGACTGATGCTGAAGCTGAAACACCAATACTCTGGCCACCTGATGCGAAGAGCTAGCTCATTGGGAAAGACGCTGATGCTGGGAAAGATTGAAGGCAGGAGGAGGAGGGGATGACAGAGGATGAAATAGTTGGATGGCATCACCGACCCAATGGACATGAGTTTGAGCAAATTCTGGGAGCTAGTGATGAACAGGGAAGCCTGGCGTGTTGCAGTCCATGGGGTCACAAAGAGTTGGACATACTGAGAGACTGAACTGATCTTCCCTGAGCACCCCAGCAACCCGCACAACTAATTCCACCCTTGATTATTAGCATTTCAAGTGTGCTGGCCCAGAAACTTTATCAAGTGTATGATGCATGGCTTGTAAGGGTATTTAGGGGTGCTTGCCTTTTGCTTTTTCCCCAGTAAGTGGTTTTACTGCCTCGGAAGTGAAAAATGCCTGCCTCATATTAACACAAATCTGTTTCAATGATTATTTCTAGTATCATGACTCAGAAAGTAGGAACTGGTTCTTCATCATCTATTTATGGATTCTCCTTTTTCTCTCTTATCTCTTGACTAAGGTGTGAAGCAGTTTTAGGTCTAAACAAACTCTGTTGTTGAGCCTTTCATGAGACCCTGGTTATGTTAGCTCACTTACAGAACCCGGAATAGCTCCGGAAAAGGAACGCTTCCCTGAGAGTCAAGAGTGGGGGAGCTAGTCTGAGGCCTGTGGGCTGCAGGATGGGCTGTGCTACTTGAATTTCCCAGATAACCAAGGCACACGGGGAGTGAACGACATTAGGACTCTAGAGGAGGATGCCAAACGACATAATTCCAATAAGAATGGGCAAGTGAAACCCTGGCTAAGTTTCACCTACTTTTCAGGTGTGTTGAAAGGACTCAGGGTCATTTTTACCCACTGCCTTTAGCTGGAAATTTATAGATTTCAGCAAATCTGATTGGAAACGCCATTGAAAAACAGCTGGATATTTTCACTGCCCATAAAAGAGAAAATAAAGGAAGGAAATTTCTTTCAACTCACTTCAGCTGGAGTCTTGAGAAAGCGTCAGAGTCTCTTCCTTTGCTCAGAGTGCCTGGCCAGGTTAAGGATGTTCTTGGGAGAGTTAATTGACAGTTGTGACTTGAGGCAAAACTGGGGATCTGGAATAGTCAAGGATTTGTAGGCAGTGGTAGATGCTGAGTCTGTGATATCAGGTGTCCCCGGCTACATTAACTGGAACGAGGAGTGATCTGTTAAAGATGAGAGCCTCGATCCATATTTAATTCTCAAGCTTCATTTGGCTCTTTGGATATTTAATAGTAACTATGTTATTTTGACCTAAGTCAAATCCCTTATGATTATACAGTGGAAGTGAGAAATAGATTTAAGGGA
Source organism: Neotragus pygmaeus (assembly GCA_006410875.1). Taxonomy (NCBI): domain Eukaryota; kingdom Metazoa; phylum Chordata; class Mammalia; order Artiodactyla; family Bovidae; genus Neotragus; species Neotragus pygmaeus. The sequence goes on from SJYV01049607.1 coordinate 750,774, forward strand.
CTAGATCTGATAGACAGAGTGCCTGATGACCTATGGATGGAGGTTCCTGACATTGCACAGGAGACATTGATCAAGACCATCCCCATGGAAAAGAAATGCAAAAAAGCAAAATGGCTGTCTGGGGAGGCCTTACAAATAGCTGTGAAAAGAAGAGAAGTGAAAAACAAAGGAGAAAAGGAAAGATATAAGCATCTGAATGCAGAGTTCCAAAGAATAGCAAGGAGAGATAAGAAAGCCTTCCTCAGTGATCAATGCAAAGAAATAAGGGAAAACAACAGATTGGAAAAGACTAGAGATCTCTTCAAGAAAATTAGAGATATCAAGGTAACATTTCATGCCAAGATGGGTTCGATAAAGGACAGAAATGGTATGGACCTAACAGAAGCAGAAGGTATTAAGAGGTGGCAAGAATACATAGAAGAACTATAAAAAAAGATCTTCATGACCTAGATAATCACGATGGTGTGATCACTCATCTAGAGCCAGACATCCTGGAATGTGAAGTCAAGTGGGCCTTAGAAAGCATCACTACAAACAAAGCTAGTGGAGGTGATGGAATTCCAGTTGAGCTATTTTAAATCCTGAAAGACGATGCTGTGCAAGTGCTGCACGCAATATGCCAGCAAATTTGGAAAACTCAGCAGTGGCCACAGGANACCTTCTTGCCGAGGCTGCTTTTTCTTGAAACAAGCCAGTACTTCTGGGCAAAGAATCAGAGGCCACTAGTAAATCAGAAATGGAATGCAGGGTCTAAGAGGCAGTTCCAAATGGTCAGCATCAGTGCTTCCCAAATTGTAGAAGTCATGCAAAGTTGGCCAGGCAGTCACCATCTTGATGAGTATTTTAGCTGGTGTGTCAAGGCATGGGGACCACTTTTTTGGTGTCAGGGAACATATCTGTACAGTGTCTTTTTTCTGAATTCCCTGTTCCCATGTACTGAGATTCTGGGATTACTTGGGGAAAAGTGGATAATTCCTCTATACATGACTGTGGGAAGACCCACCCTTTGTGAATGTCATTTCTGTGAAATCTTTCCTGTTGAGGTTCCATGGAAGACTTTTCACTTCTGGCTGTTGACAGAGAAAGAAATAGTGGGCAAATGGTTTGCAATGTGAATTTAAACTAATTCTCAAGATGACTCACAAAAGGAATTTATCATCATTATGTTACTTTGCGGTAACTGGCATTATCCAAAAAACAGGCACATGTTTTCTAAATGAAAAAGGCAACTCCTTACAGTTTTTCCAAAGGCAGTAATTTATTTACACTTTAAGAAAGGGTGCTGCTTTCCTTCTTTTTTACTTGTAATATTGAACTTTTTCATGTTGAAAGTTCTTAAGAATTGACCATAATATATTTAAAATTTTTATTTATTTATTATAGTTGGAGGTTAACTACTTTACAATATTGTGGTGGCTTTTTGCCATACATTGACATGAATCAGCCATGGGTATACACGTGTCCCCCTGTCCCAAACCCCCCCAGGCATAGAAACAAGCTGACCCAGGTGTAGACATGAGCTCACCCAGGTGTAGACA
>SJYV01049607.1:767325-789979 GCA_006410875.1 Neotragus pygmaeus
TCTCTCTCTCTCTCTCTTTTTAATGTGGACCATTTTCAAAGTCTTGATTGAATGTGTTACGATATTGTTTCTGTTTTGCATTTCAGGTTTTCTGGTTTGGGAGGGAGGGCACATGGGATCTTAGCTTCAAACCCAGGGCTCTAACCTGCAAGCCCCCCTACCTGAGGCTCCCCCAGACATCGCTCTTTTATTAGCAGCTATTTGTGCACGTGTGTGCTTCCTGTCCCTGGATGTCTGAGAATTCTCCAGGCAACCCCTTCTCCAGGGGATCATCCCCACACAGGAACTGAACCTGGGTCTGCTGCACTGCAGGCTGACTGTTTACCATCTGAGCCCCCAGGGAACTCTGCTTCCTCTATCACAAGCCTTCGCTGAACCTAGAGACTTTGATTTTTCTTTTATGATTTCCTCTGAGTTCATAGAATGAAAAAAAAAAAGTGGTTTGTGTTAAAACAGTTGTACTTTGGGGACAGAAGGATCAGTTCGGTTCAGTTGCTCAGTCTTGTCTGACTCTTTGCGACCCCAAGGACAGGACTCCCTGTCCATCACCATCTCCTGCAGTTTCATCCAATTTCATGTCCATCGCGTCAGTGATGCCATCCAGCCATCTCAGCCTCTGTCGTCCCCTTCTCCTTTTGTCTTTAATCTTTCCCAGCATCGGGGTCTTTTCCAGTCATCTTGGCTCTTCACATCAGGTGGCTCAGGTATTGGAGCTTCAACTTCTTTTTAAAGTTTTGTTTTGTTTTAAGAAGATCTTGTATTAAAAGTGTTACTGTTGATTTAGTAGAAAAAAAAAATTCATCTCGTTTGGGTCCTGAAAATTGCAACTTAATATAAAAGTGTAAGTAGAGAAGGTTTTCCATTGGCCTGATTGAATCTTTTGGCAGGCTTTTGCTGGCTCTTTGTTGCACAAATGTCTCACATTTTAGTGTGACAAAGAGCAAGGGCTATGAGTGGGACTTTCCCATTGCCATGAGGAAGACTCGTAGCTGTGTGTGTGAGTGCCTCGGGGATTCTGACAGTTTGAGGGCGAGCCTGACTGGATGTGAACGAGATTCCACTAGCAGAGTTCTGCCCATCAGCAATTGTTTCAATATCCCTTATACATGCGTTCTGTCTTAAGAGCCAGTCAGTTCCATGAACACCTTAAGCATCATTGGAAAAAAAGTGGTATAGTCTACATCATTACAAATCATCTCTTGTCCAAAGTCAGGCATGTTATCCCCGTAAGAACTCCTTATGTGAAAAGATTTAAAACCTAGAGAGGCAGGTGCTCCAGATTCCCTCCTCCTCCAAACTCATAATTACTTAACTGACTCATAACTACAGTTCTAGCAATTGAAGAAATACTTTTTTTTTAAATGTAATAACTGAGACAGGCTATTCTTCCTGGCACAGTTATTTGTTTTTTGTTTTAAAATAGCCATTTATTTTTTAAAAAATATTTGTTTACTTTTAATTGGAGGAGAATTGGTTTACAATATGGTGTTGGTTTTTTGCCATACATCGACATATGTCCCTCCTCCCAATTAGTTCTAAAATAAAATAAACCAGAGGGTTTTTTGTTTTTGTTTTTGGTTTTTTTTTTTTTTNCCCTTATGGCAGAAATTGAAGAGGAACTCAAAAGCCTCTTGATGAAAGTGAAAGAGGAGAGTGAAAAAGTTGGCTTAAATCTCAACATTCAAAAAACAAAGATCATGGCATCTGGTCCCATCACTTCATGGGAAATAGATGGGGAAACAGTGGAAACAGTGTCAGACTATTTTGGGGGGCTCCAAAATCACTGCAGATGGTGATTGGAGCCATGAAATTAAAAGACTCTTACTCCTTGGAAGGAAAGTTATGACCAACCTAAATAGCATATTGAAAAGCAGAGATATTACGTTGCCAACAAAGGTCTGTCTAGTCAAGGCTATTGTTTTTCCTGTGGTCATGTATGGATGTGAGAGTTGCACTGTGAAGAAAGCTGCACGTGGAAGAATTGATGCTTTTGAACTGTGGTGTTGGAGAAGACTCTTGAGAGTCCCTTGGACTGCAAGGAGATCCAACCAGTCCATCCTAAGTGAGATCAGTCCTGGGTATTCATTGTAAGGACTTATGCTGAAGCTGAAACTCCAGTACTTTGGCCACCTCATGTGAAGAGTTGACTCATTGGAAAAGACTCTGATGCTGGGAAGGATTGGGGACAGGAGGAGAAGGGGACGACAGAGGATGAGATGGCTGGATGGCATCACTGAGTCAATGGACATGAGTTTGAGTGAACTCTGGGAGTTGGTGATGGACAGGGAGGCCTTGTGTGCTGTGATTCATGGGGTTGCAAAGAGTTGGACACGACTGAGCAACTGAACTGAAGATGTTAATTTGATGTGACTAGGCTGAGTTTGGATCACATTATTTTGTAAAATGGATTGACTTTAGTGTATTTTTTGAGTGGCAAAAATACACTAAATAAAATACAATACTTATAAGGATTGCAGAAAATTTAGAAAGCATTAAAAGAAAATTAAAATGGCTTATATCGCTTCCCTAGTAGCTCAAACGGTAAAGCAAAGCTTGCAATGAGGGAGACCCAGGTTTGATCCCTGGGTCAGGAAAATCCCCTGGAGAAGGAAATGGCAACTCACTCCAGTATTCTTTCCTGGGAAATCCCATGGACAGATATGCCTGGTGGGCTGTAGTTCATAGGGTCACAAGAGAATTAGACACGACTTAGGGACTAAACAACAATATATCCCACAGGACCCTAAAATGTGGTATATTGTATGTGTGTGTGCATTTGTAGTTTTTTTTATTAAATGGGGTTGTAGTGTATAAATGGAGTCAGCAACTTCTCATGTAAATAAATGTCACAAATTTTCATGTGGATAATGATAGGTCACATGTAATGGCCACATAGAATTCCATTTTATAGCTATATTTAATGGATTCATATTGGTGCTGGTGGTTTAGTTGCTAAGTCATGTCCAATTCTGCAACCCCGTGGACTGTAGTCCACCAGACTCCTCCGTCCATGGGATTTCCCAGGCAAAAGTACTGGAGGAGGTTGTCATTTCCTTCTCCAGAGAATCTTCCCAACTCAGGGATCAAACCCAGGTCTCCTGTATTGCAGGCGGATTCTTTACTGAGTGAAAGCCCTTAGGAGGTCTGAATTTTAGAAAGCTAGGAGGTCCCGTTACTGAGGTTCTAATTTCACAATGACAGTCATGTTAACCTCCTCTTATCACTCCTAAGAGGACAGCCATAGAAATCAGCTATACAAACTTCCTGTTTCTGCCAAGAGCTATATGAATTGGGCAGGCTGCTTAGCCTCTTTGATTCTGATTTTGCTGCCTGTAAACTGGTCATGATGCTGTTTTGCAAGGTTGTTGTGACTATCAAATAAGATATGTGTACAAAGCTTTAGTATGGCACCTGCATTGAAGTGCAAAATAAATAATAATCTCAACTTGTTTCAGTGAGAAGAAAAGCAAAAGAAAGTGCAGATTTATATTATTTTCTTTCAAACTAAATCCACCATCCAGCAGAAGGGCTGATTGTGCTGTTTTTCTACTGTTAACTAAAAGTGATATCCTATAATAATGTCAGTATTAATGAATATATTACATTAATTTTTAGTTTTCTTGAGAGATGATAGGTCTAAATTTTTTTAATTGCAAATGGAAATTTTGTTTTCCTCAAATAAATGTGTTTTCCATCTCTATGCTAATATTTATTCTTGATTTTTAGGTCACTAAATTGAATGTACTGATTTTCATTGGAGACCCCTAGAATGAGCTGAAATATCCTCTAATGTATAAACAATAATTACAAATCATACTTAACATATAAATGAACTGGGAGATGAGAAGCAACCCTGAGAGTGAAGCCAGACAGAGCCTCTGAGTTACTCCCATTTTTCTAGGAAATATTGGCCAGGAAGATAGTGCTATAAGGGGCTTCCCTGGTGGCTCAGATGATAAAGAGTTTGCCTACAATATGGGAGACCCGGGTTTGATTGGAATGATCTGCTGGAGAAGGAAATGACAACCCACTCCAGTATTCATCCCATGGATGAAGGAGCCTGGCAGGCTACATACAGTCCATGGGGTCACAAAGAGTCAGACACGACTGAGCAACTTCTCTTTCTTTTCCTTCTTTCTGTCTTCTCTAGTGCTATAAAATCAAGTCATAACTTTATTGCTTCATAAAATTCCTGAACGTATCCAAAAACATAGCTTACTTTTCTTGGCAAATTGTTCCCCACTTAGAGCAATGGATTCCTTACCTGGGTAAAGAGTTTGCTTATCAAACAGCAGTTCACTTATTAAGACACTTGACGACCCTTGTTTCACTGCACCTTTATATCATGAACTTTGCTCAATCCTAGTAAATTCCTTGGGCTTCTCAGGAATTGTTAGTGGTAAAGAATCCACATGGCAATGCAGGAGACGTAAGAGACATGGGTTCAGTCCCTGGGTCCTGTGGTCAAGGTTACATCCTCCTTACTGTAGTAGGTTTAGTACAATTAGCTTTGCTTAGTTAACAGATTTCTTCTGGTTGGTCTTTTGTGAGTAGAGTCTACAGTTAATAATAATTATGATATGCACCACTTATAATTTGGAAAAATGTATTAAGAAAAGTAATCATCTAGCAAATAGGTCTCCCTGGCTCCACAGTGGACCACATGGTAAGCATTTTGAGAAACACATATATTATATAACTTTTAGTTCCATGGGACACTTTGTCATACTGAGCAAAGGAGCTGCATTTACATTTTCATGAAAACTTTCAATTTTTAACTTAATTTTATTATGGATAAGGGTCATATGTTTTATATATATATATATTTCTATGTCCATAGAGTCTCATACATTACAACACTAAATAAATTCTAGTTGATGGATTAGGAGCTGAAGGATCAAATGAAAGTCACTCCTTTTTAATATTCTCTGAGAAACAAAATACACATTTTGTTTGTACTTAGATCACATCCCAAGCAGAAAAGAACTCCATGTCGACCCCAAAATAGCTGATCAGCTTTACATCTGATGATTCATAAATCCCTCTTAATAAGTCCTCTGGAAACAGTAGTTATTTAAAAGAAGCACTGTAAGTAGAAGTTAACAGTGAAATTGTTCACAAATTATGATTGTGGAATGTCAAGAGAGGATAGAGAAAAAACATTGCTGGCAGATCAGCAACTATTATACCATATAGGAAACAAGTCTCGTTTATTCAGCATGCTCCTTTGTCAACATACCACTAGAATGAGATTTCAAGCTATGTGATAGGATTGCTGATGATTTCCTGTATTGAAATATGGTTGAGACATTATATAATAATTAATTAAGATTAAGATCAAGCTAACTTCTTATCTGGCTTCACTACTAACTAGCTATGTGGTTTGGGGTAAGTTATGCAATTGATTAAATCTTCAATTTCATAGTCTATTAACTGCAGATTAACAGTGCCTGCCACAGTTTATCCCACAGTGATTTAGCAGACTTGAACAAGATAGAATCATACCATCTTGAGGTTGAAAAGTAGTTAATTTTTTTTTATCCTAATTAGTGCTTTAAAATGAAATATGCTTTAAAGAAAAAAATTTAATACCATATATATTAAATTTTAAACATATCTTTGAATTTTTAACTCATTCTGAAAATACTCCACCAAAGTTTTTTATGTGTCTGTGTTCTGAAGAGAATTGCCTTATCTCAACATTTACAGGGTCTTCCCAGGTAGCATGGTGGTAAAGAATCCGCCTGCCAGTGCAGGAGACACAAGAGACACAGGTTGGATCCCTAGGTCAGGACGACCCCCTGGAGGAGTAAATGGCAATTCACCCCAGTATTCTTGCCTGGAAAATTCCATGGACGGAGGAGCCTGGTGGTCCATGGAGTTCACAAAGGGTCAGACACAACTGAGTGCGCACATGTGCGCGCGTGCAGACACACACACACACACACACACACAGAGTAATACACATACACACCACCAATTTGTTCAGTCTAAGTGAAGGATTAAGTGGAAAATAATATCTTTACCTTTGAGGGGTAGACTGGTCCTGGTTTCTGCTGATTCTCTTTCTGTTTTGTTAAACTCTTTGCAACCCCATGAACTGCAACACCCCAGGCTCCTCTGACCTGCACTGTCTCCTGGACATTTGTTGGCAACATGATGTCTCTGCTTCTTAATATGCTCTCTAGCTGTTACAAATCTACACAGCATATTAAAAAGCAGAGACATCATGTTGCCAACAAAGGTTCATATAATCAAAGCTATGGTTTTTCAGATGTGAGAGTTGGACCATAAAGAAGGCTGAGCCCCGAAGAACTGATGCTTTCCAATTGTGGTGCTGGAGAACACTCTTGAGAGTCCCTTGAACTGTAAGGAGGTCAAACCAGTCAATTCCAAAGAAAATCAGTCCTGAATATTGGCAAGACTGAAGCTGAAGCGCCAGTATTTTGGCCACCTGATGCGAAGAGCTGACTCATTGGAAAAGACCCTGATGCTGGGAAAGATTGAGGGCAGAAGGAGAAGAGGGTGCCAGAGGACGAGATGATTGGATGGCATCACCGACTCAAAGGACACGAGTTTGAGCAAACTCCGGGAGATAGTGGAGGACAGAGGAACCTGGGTGCTGCAGTCCATGGGGTTGCAAAGAGTAGGACATAACTTAGTGACTGAACAACAACAATAACTAGGTTAGTCATAGCTTTCCTTCCAAGAAGCAGGCTTCCCTCATAGATCAGTTGGCAAAGAATCCGCCTGCAATGCAGGAGACCCCGGTTCCATCCCTCAGTTGGGAAGATCTGCTGGAGAAAGGATAGGCTACCCATTCCAGTGTTCTTGGGCTTCCCTTTTGATTCAGCTGGTAAAGAATTTGACTGTGATGTGGGAGACCTGGGTTCAGTCCCTGGGTTGGGAAGATCCCCTGGAGAAGGGAAAGGCTACTCACTCCAATATTCTGGCCTGGAGAATTCCATGGACTGTATAGTCCAGTCAGTCACAACTAAGCGACTTTCACTTCACTTCATTCCAAGGAGCAAATGTCTTTTAATTTCATGACTACAGTCACTGACTGCAGTGATTTTGGAGCCCTAGAAAATAAAATGTCACTGCTTCTACTTTTTTCCCCTTTTATTTGCTGTGAAATGATGGAACCAGATGCCATGATCTTAGTTTTCTGAATGCTGAGTTTTAAGCTGGTTTTTTCACTCTCCTCTTTCACCCTCATCAAGAGGCACTTTAGTTCCTTTTCACTTTTCATTAGAGTGGTATCATCTGTATATCTGAGGTTTTTGATATTTCTTCCAGCAGTCTTGATTCTAGCTTGGAATTCATCCAGTCTGGCATTTGGCGTGATGTACTCTGCATATAAGTTAAATAAGCAGAGTTACAGTATCCAGCCTTGATATACTCCTTTCCCAATTTTGAACCAATCAGTCATTCCATGTCAGGTTCTAAATGTTGCTTCTTGTCCCTCATTCAGATTTCTTAGAATACGAGTAAGGTGTTCTGGTATTCCCATCTCTTTAAGAATTTTCCACAGTGTGTTGTGAACACAACCAAAGGCTTTACAGTAGTCAATAAAGCAGTTGTTTTTCTGGATCTCCCTTGCTTTTCCATGATCCATCGAATGCTGTCAATTTGATCTCTGGTTCTGGAAGTTCTCAACTCATGTACTGTTGAAGCCTAACTTGAAGGACTTTGAGCATAACTTTACTAACATGTGGAATGAGTACAATTGTGTGGTAGTTTGAATATTTTTGGCATTGTCCTTTTTTGGATTGGAAGAAAACTGACCTCTTCCAGTCCTGTGGCCACTAAAGTTTTCCAAATTTACTGACGTATTCAGTGCAGCACTTTAACAACATCAACAATATTTTAAATAGCTCAATTGGAATTCTATCACCTCCACTAGTTTTGTTTGTAGTAATGCTTCCTAAGGCCCACTTGACTTCACACTCTAGGATATCTGGCTATAGGTGAGTGACCACAGCATCGTGGTTATCCAGGTCATTAAGACCTTTTTTGTATAGTTCATCATTTTCTTGCCACCTCTTCTTAATATCTTCTACTTCTGTTAGGTCTTACTGTTTCTGTTTTTTATCATGCCCATCCTTGCATGTGTTCCCTTAGTATCTCCAATTTTCTTGAAGAGATCTCTAGTCTTTCCCATTCTATTGTTTTCCTGTTTCTTACTTTGTTCACTTAAGAAGGCCTTCTTATCTCTCCTTGCAATTCTCTGGAACTCTGCATTCAGTTGGGTATATCTTTCCCTTTCTCTCTTGCCTTTCACTCCTCTGCTTTCCTCAATTATTGTAAAGCCTCCTCAGACAACCACTTAGACTTCTTGCATTTCTTTTTCTTTGAGATGGTTTTGGTGACTGCCTACTATACGATGTACGAATCTCTATTCGTAGTTCCTCAGGCACTCTGTGTGCCAGATCGAATCCCTCAAATCTTCTATTCATCACCTCCACTGTATAATCATAAAGTGCAAGTCACTCAGTCACTGATGATCTTAGCTATCTAGCAGATATCAATACTGTGACATCTGGGGGCTCCAATCAGGGAAAACTGAGTTGTTGGGGGGACTACTTGACTCAATCCAAATGACTCATATGTGCCTTTGAGTTTTTAAACAATTTCCCCATATTTTCCTGTATCTTTATGCTGATAATGATATACTTAGAGGCAGCATTTATTATCTTTCTTTTAGCTTACCACAGACTTGAAAAGCAGATAGCCAAACCTGCTGAATTATATATAAAATTCAAAAGATAATGATGGATCTTCTAAGGGTATCGACCCTGTGATACTGTTTCATTGAGTTTGGCTGGTCAGTTTTAAATTTTATTCATTCATTCAGTAAATGTGTGCCAAATACCTACATAATTACTAAGTATAGAGATCAGAAGATATATAGAACACAGATTTTAGATACATAAAATTGCTGGATTTATTTGCCAATAAAGCAAGATGTTATTGTATGGCTTAAATAATATGACCTAGTTAGTGCTCAGTTGCTTCAGACACATTCAACTCTTTGCAACCCTTATAGACTGTAGCCCATCAGGCTTCTCTGCACATAGGATTTTCCAGGCAAGAATACTGGAGTGGAGGGTTGCCATGCCCTCTTCCAGGGGATCTTCCCAACCCAGAGATCAAACCTACATCTCCTGTGTCTCCAGCATTTTAGGGGGATTTTTTACTGGGAAGCTCATGCTTTGGTTAGCAACTACTTTAAATTTAGTCAAAACTTGCAACTGCAAGATAATAATCTATTTGTGTTGCTCCCTGCTGTCATCATGATGTTAGACATAACTATAATCAGTGCTAACTTTATCTCTTATTGTCTATGTAAGAGTTGCAAGAAATCACCTCATTTACCTCTGAGAAAAATTAAATGAAATTTACAGTAGATAAGCTCCAGCTCGTATAAGGAAGAGCTTTCTATTTGAGCTTCTTAAAAATAGAAATGTACTTGTTACTTTCCTACCTGTATTTAATTTGGATTTGAACTTTTTTCTTGCTTTTTGAGACAGAGATTAAATGACTGATTTTAGATTTTTTTTCCCCTTTCTATATAAGCGTTCTGTGGTAGAACCATCTCACTTTGTATCCACCTCACAGTGTTATTGTCTGACTCGAACTTCACTGTGTTACTCAAGAGGTCTGTTTTCCAAATACGTGTCAGAATTTCCTGAAACCAAGATACTCTACGGCCATCAGATCACTATTGTTTGCCACTTTCTTGCACAACTAAATAAGGTTTATTTGGTGTGAAGGAACCATTTTGATCTTGTTACTGTTTTATAAATTCCAATGGTAGTTTTAGCCCTCACCAGGCTAATTATTTCTAGAAAGGAGGGAGTTCAGTAAATGGGGCATTTGATACTTCCGGAAAAAGGGGGAGAGAAAAACCATCAGCTTCCTTCTTGGACGTGGAAACCGCGCAGAAGGACTTCACAGGATCTCTGAAGGGACAAGAAGCAATTGATTCTCATGCACCAGCGTAAGATCTCATAGTCAGGCCCACATTCCTTTACCAACAGTGCTTTCAGTGAATCATCAGATGAAGGAAGATTGAGTGGAGGGCACCATGTGTGTGAGAGAGGAGGATGTTGGAATGAGGTGAAAATAACCATGTAAGCAGGAACAGAAAGTGGGCTTTTAAAGGACAAGGCGAGTGAGCAGATTCACAATCCTTGATTTTAATGTTTCCAGTTTCCAATGTTACATCTCTTTCAGCATATTTTTTTAGTAGCGAACTTTTCACCATTGATAAAATATGATGGAGAATGCAAAGAATGAGGCAGACAGAGTGAATGGGGATGAGGTATCCCACCAAGCTGCAGGGTCTCTTGCTGTTGTAAACTAACCTGATGTAATGTTCTCGTTTTGGAAGATGTCACTAGGTCCCTAATGAAGTGAGTTTGCCAGGCTTCTAACAAGATTTTCCTCTTTCCCAAAGCAACACTCTGCATAATCAATTAAGCCTTTCCTTGATTTCTTTTTTTCCCCCCATTCTTCTTTATTTTTTTAGTCAATGAGCTCAGCTCTAAATGAAAGCTAGAGTTGTATGAACTGAATTGGCTGGAAATAGTAGCTGAAAGGCGTGCAAATCAAAGCTGGCAAGTTTCAGCTCTTCCGTTCTTGAGGGAGAGACTAACTTCAATCCAGATGGCTTCCTGGGCAATTGTTTGATTATTCCAGTGCTTTGTTCCTGGTATGGAACCAGGCATTAATAACCTAGCCTTTGCAAGCTAAACCAAGAAAACACACACCATATCCTTACATTTAAGTGGCTTAGTACCCATTTGGACACTTCCACCAGTGTGGGAACTGTGTAGGAAGGGATATTACATCACTCATGGATTGAGGGAGGGTATGTAGAGAAGATAACCATCAGGCTGTTTGATCTTCCTGTTCTATCCTAACCTAGCATAGGGCCTAAACTACAGAGAGAAGAGAAAACTACGAGCTCTGAAGCCAGTCAACTCCATCTGCTTTGGTACCTACACCGAGGACAAAGGTTTCTAGTGTCTTTGTGAAAGATGTGTCTATATTTGTATCTCTCTACAGAGATCTTTCTGTAGATCAATCGATCTATCGATCTATCTATCCATCTATCTATCTATCTCCATACACACATTTGGGGGGTGGAATTATTAATATTTGTAATTTTGCTTTTGGAAATTATATGCCTTCAAGTCAGTCCCACGGATGGAGGAGCCTGGTAGGCTGCAGTCCATGGGGTCGCGAAGAGTCGGACACGACTGAGCGACTTCAATTTCACTTTTCAATTTCATGCATTGGAGAAGGCAATGGCAACCCACTCCAGTGTTCTTGCCTGGAGAATCCCGGGGACGGCAGAGCCTGGTAGGCTGCCGTCTATGGGGTCGCACAGAGTCAGACACGAGTGAAGCGACTTACCAGCCGCAGCAGCATTCATTTTTGGAATGTTACTAAGTATACTCAAGAACTCTTGCAAAGTGAGAAAATGTAGAGGTTTTAGATAATTCACATTTTTACAAGGATCTATAGCTCNGCACAGAGTCAGACACGAGTGAAGCGACTTACCAGCCGCAGCAGCATTCATTTTTGGAATGTTACTAAGTATACTCAAGAACTCTTGCAAAGTGAGAAAATGTAGAGGTTTTAGATAATTCACATTTTTACAAGGATCTATAGCTCCTCTAGGGCCTTTCCAGGTGGCTCAGTGATCAAAGAATCCTCCTGCAATGCAAGAGATGGGGGTTCAGTCCTGGGGTAGGGAAGATCCCCTCAAGGAGGGCATGGCAACCAACTCCAGTATTCCTGCTGGGAGAATCCCATGGACAAAAGAGCCTGGTGGGCTACAGTCCATAGGGTTGCAAAGAGTCAGACATGACAAGTGTCTGAGCATGCACACAACTCCTCTAAAAAGTAGTGATAACTCTCCTGTACTGTACAAATAGCATTCTGATGGGCAGAGAATTAAATATGGATGTGGTTCTTGTATTCTCTTTCTACATCAGTTTCTAGAAAGTGTAAAGCCATGTATCAATAAATTATTAGTAAGTATATAAGAGTTGGACCATAAAGAAGGCTGAGCCCTGAAGAACTGATGCTTTTGAACTGTGGTGTTGGGGAAGACTTGAGAGACCCTTAGAATGCAAGGAGATCAAATCAGTCAATCTTTAAAAAAAAAAATCAATCCTGAATATTCATTGGAAGGAATGATGCTGAAATGGAAGCTCCTATACTTTGACCACCTGATGCAAAGAGGTGACTCATTAGAAAAGACTCTGATGCTGGGAAAGATTGAAGACAGGAGGAGAAGGGGACAACAGAGGATGAGATGGTTGGATGGCATCACTGACTCAATGGACATGAGTTTGAACAAGCTTTGGGAGACGGTGAAGGACAAGAAAGCCTGGCATGCTGCTGTCCATGAGGTCACAAAGAGTTGGACATGACTGAGCGACTAAACAACAACATAAAGAATACACGACAGGCATTTTTTATTCTAACCTCTCTATTCAACTTTGTGGTTAAGAACATAGATTTAATTTGGTTTTGGCTGATCTAGGTTCAAATGTTATTTTTTTAAAAATTGAAGTTGACTTAAACACTCTACTTCTAACACTTTGTGATCTTGGGCAAGTTATCTAGATTCTCTAATGTCTGTATTACTCACTTGCAAAACTGGACTAATATTGACTCATTTCTAATGTTGTTGGGATGATAAAAGATAAAGCTTTTAGCACAGAGCAAAGCCTTTAATCCATGATGGCTACTGTATTTCCCTACTCTTTATTTTTCCTTTGCCTTTTTCTTTGTTTTTCTTTTGTAGTCCTTCAAGATTGTATATTTTTTAAAAGCTACCTTAAAATTATTGGAAGAAATTGGGCCATAAATAATTTAAATAAGTAATCAAATAATTAGCAAATATTTAAATTTTGATTCCTAAAGATATTATGGTTTAGAAGTGTTTATGAGATTTTCAATATCACCGAGGGATCTTGACCTGTTAGAATGAATATTCTAGTTCAGCAGGTCTGAGGTGGGACCTAGCCTGGATTTCTAAGAAGCTCCCAGGTGCTGCGGTGCTGCCGGTCTTTGGGTAGTAAGGGGTTCAGAAGAGAGGCTTAGAGCTTTATAAAAACACAAAGTATTGAGTGCCTAGCACACTTTGAATCACAACCAAAAGCAGTGAGGTGATGTCTTCTTTAATGAGTAAAAGATTCCTTTCTGTAATCCAGATTATCCAAAGGAGTCCCACGGGATTCTCTTTCTGACAGGAGTCATTGTCTCTCCGGCCCTTGGGAGTCATGGCATTCCCTGAGCAGGCACCTTGGCCCTTGACTCTTGGACAGTCTTTGCCATTACACTGGGGCACTTCTCAGAGCCTTTCATTATGTCAGTCTGAATATTTATTAGGCTCTTATAACAGAATGCTGAGCTAAATCACACAGATATTCACTGGCCAAGAAACGGTCTCTAATGCAACGTTGATTTAATGATTGGTTCAGAAACAGCTATTTGGGTTTTTTTAGCTTCACAATTTTACTAGAACATACCATGTTAAGGTTACCAGTGATTTCTTATTGCTAATTCCTATAGACACCTTTCCCTGGAATTTGACCCTGTTTCTCATTTGTTACTTCTTAGAACTTCCTGTTTGCTTGGTTTCCATGATTCAGCTTCCTCTGCTTGCCTCTTATTCCTCAGTTGCTACTTCTAATTCACGGGGAAAAAAAAAAAAAGTTGTCCACACCGCCAGGCTTGTGGAATCTTAGTTCCCTGACCAGGGATCAAACCCATGCCCCCTGCAGTGAAAGCCCCGAGTCTTAACCACTTGACCACTAGGGAAGTCCCTCCTCCCACTTGTGTAAGAATCAGAATTCTCACGTCTTATGCACATCCTCAGTCCGTACTCTATGTCTTCTCACTCCATGATCTCTTTGGGAAATCCCAAGTCTTCCTACTTATTCAGATAGCATATGTTGACTTCACTTTAATTTCCATCTCTAGATCAGAACTCTTCTTTCAGATTGATAACTTCTATCTCGTTCAACTCAAATGTCCTACTGGTACCTCACACTCAACATGTCCAAACAAATCTTTACTACCTTTCCTTAACCTTAGTCATTAAGTGTCTTTAAGCAATTAAAATGATATGAAAAGTAAGGATATTAGAAGAACCTGAACATTCAGATGTCTGAGTATTAATATATTAATATGTATTTCATAAACTATATTGTATATAAATATTTTTATATATATTCTGACATTTAATACATGTCAGTTGCTGAGAATACTGTCCTTAGCATAGATCATCATGTGTATTACTTGGGAAACTGTTGAAAACCATATTCTCTATGTTGGCAGCTATTTCTGGATTAAAGATTAGAAACTGAGAAATGTCCTAGATTTCTCCTTCTTTCTCCTTACATAAGTTGTATGTTCAATCAATGTGATAAGTCCAACACATTTTACCCCTTAAATAACTTTTTCTCTTTTTACTTTTTTCTAGTAAAGTAGAAAAATTGGCTAGTAGAAAAATTAAAAATAGAGCTGTCATATGATATTTATCCAGAAGAATCAAACTTCAGACCTCAGTGAACTGTCATGGTCATCAGAACATTATTCACAATAGCCAATTTAGTAGAATCTTTCTAGTAAAGTAGAAAATAGCCACTTTACTTTTTTCTTCTCTCAGTCCCCTCTCCAGTGCCACAGTTTAAGTCTTCTCTGCGTCTCACCTGGATTATGTGAACTGGCCTTCTCTAAGCCTTCCTGAGTCCAGGTTCACCATGCCCCATTCACTCTGCTAACCTATTATTGAACACTCTCTCAGATTCACAGCTGGCCATGGTCCTCCTTCACTCAAAATTCTTCATAGCTCCATATTTTCTAAAGTAAAATATCATTGCATTTCTCATGTGACCCTTACATATGACAATCAAGAAACAACAAGATTAGTTTGTTCCATCTCTTAGTTTCTTTTCTATTTCTCAAAGTTTCTCAGTGGTGCTTGAGCAATTTTTAATTAATCATTGATTCCTAGACTATATCACACTTATTCAAACCTGCAGGCCTTTGCCTGGATGTTCTTTTTTCTCTAACCTAAAATATTATTTGAGACTAAACTCAAAATTAGTCTCCTCTGATAGCTTTCCTTAAAGTCTTTGAACATAACCAAGTAACTTTTTTATGAGCATTAAAAAGAAGAACAAAGCTATTATAGCAAATTTTAATTATAGTGCATCATTATTTTATCAGGAAATAGTATTGGATTTGATTCAGGTTTTTTATGGCATCTATTGAGCTAACCCCATGATTTTTCTCCATTATTCTTGTAATTCTGCCAATGCAGTGAATATGTCACTATCTCCTGGAGTTTGCTCAAATTCATGTCCACTGAGTCGGAGGGCAGCAGAGGATGAGACGGTTAGATAGCATCACTGTCTCAATGGACATGAATTTGAGCAACCTCCAGGAGATATTGAAGGATAGGGATGCCTGGCATGCTGCAGTCCATGGGGTTGCAAAGAGTCGGGCACAAATTAAGAACAGAACAACAAAAACTTTAGACTATGATTCTGGATTGGTCTATTTCTTTTTTTCAGTTCTGAGTAATTCATGTCTTTTGAGATTTTATTATATGTAAACCCTCTTGGTATTATGTCTTCTAGATTAATAGACACTTTTCTAATTATGAAATGTCTCTGTTTTGTTAATTCCTCCTGTCTTGATATCTACATTGACTAACACTACTATAGCCACACTAGAATTTTTTTTATGATTGGTTTGNGAGATTTTATTATATGTAAACCCTCTTGGTATTATGTCTTCTAGATTAATAGACACTTTTCTAATTATGAAATGTCTCTGTTTTGTTAATTCCTCCTGTCTTGATATCTACATTGACTAACACTACTATAGCCACACTAGAATTTTTTTTATGATTGGTTTGCTTTCAACTTAAAAAAAAAAAAATATATATATATATATATATACTTAAAATATCTCTTTTATAGATAGCATGCAGTTCAATATTGCTTGTTTCTTTACTTGACATTGTGTTTTTAATACATTTTGTCTGTTTATATTTAATGCAGTTATTCATATGTGTTGATTTGCATATATTTTGTTGCTATTTCTTTTAATCCCATTTGTTCTTTGTTCCTTTGTCCCTCCTTTCCTGATTGTTTCAGGTTAATCAAAGCTTATTTTACATTGCATTATAATTTTTCTACTCTTTTAAATTATCTTTTAGAGGTTGCATTGACATATGTATCTCTGGCATATAACTTCCTATTTGAAATGAATATTACACCATTTTATGTAAGTAAAAAATCCTTAAAACAATATAATTGAATTTCCCCCATCGCGCCTATAAAGACGATTTTCAAAGTGGTTCCAGCCAATAGATAATGAGAGTTAAAGTTCCTGTACATCTTGGCTAACATTTGGTATGGTTATTCTTTAACTTTCAGTCAGTTGAGTGGCTGTGTAGTAGTATCACATGGAGGTTTCCTGATAACGCTGGACATCTTCTGATGTGCTCATTCGCTATTTGTGTATCTTCTTTGAAAGTGTGCAGTTCTTTTGCTCATATTTTTATGGGTTTTCTTATTACTGATTTGTAAATGTTCTCTATGTATTCTAGATGGAAATTCTTTGACAGATAAATATTTTACATATATATAGTTATGTAATTGGTATTAGTATATTGATCTGGTATCCTGTAACATTACAGAATTCATTTATTGTTCTGGTAGCTTTGAGGGGTAATTCCATTGAATTGTAAATAGAAACCTATTTCTGGAGGGTTCTTTGGTAATTCTAGGTATCAAATTAAGAGACCTGGTATAGTCTCTCAGATACATTCAAGATTTACTGGTTGAGATTTTCTGTGATTTCCTTGTGGTCAAAAAGTAATACTCAGTTCCTTTTCTGGTCCAAGTTTAGTCTGCAACAGACCAATCAACAAATTTAGACCTCTTTTCAAAATTCTCAAAAAAAAAAAAGAAAAAAGAAAGTCTCACTTGCGGGTATGATGTTTTCATTACTTGTCTGGCCTTTGTGGCAGATGTAGAACTTCTCTGAGTTGATCCTGATTGCTCTTCTACTAAGTCTCTGCCTCACACAGCCATAAAATATTTATTCTTTAGTGCCCCCACACCAAAATACAAAATGATGTGAAATACTCTCCTAATGCTTAGCAGAATGTTCAGTTCAGTTCAGTCACTCAATCGTGTCCAACTCTTTGTGACCCCATAGACTACAGTACACAGACCTCCTTGTCCATCACCAACTCCTGGAACTTGTTCAAACTCATGTCCTTCGAGCAGTATGTTAGTGAACATGAAAATTTGCATGCTGTTTTGTTAATTATATTTTTGATTGGGTCACTTCATCTCAACAAATAAAGCTACTAGTTGTTAACGAGATGCCATTTGAACTCAGTAGTTGATAAAGTTGCATCTAGTTGTTTACCAGAGTATGAGAATGTGGTAATCTTGAAGGAAATATGTTTTCATTTGATGTTAAGATCCACATAGGAGTATGGATTGTGTCTTCAGTCAACATGGGGCATTTATCCATTATTTGTTAACACTATTGACTCTTGCTTTGAGAAATTAAGTAAGTTTGCCAGTACCCACAGCTTTCTTTTGATTTTTACTGCCTAAAGTTGATAAATACTCTTTAAACTTTGCAGAAGAAATCTTAGCAAGAATATTAGACGTTTCTTTCATCAAAAGTATGTTTGTTTTAGCTGTAACATTTTTATATCTTCCACCACAAAATATGGCATATACTCTGAGTGTGTCTTTGGCTCCATAAAGCGTTTGTCATTTGGAGAGTTTGTGAGATCAAATATAATTTATATCTGTGCCTAGCCTATTATTTTTCACATAGTATGTGGTCCCTAAATATTCACTGATAATGACTGTGAGTTCAATGATCTACCTGCTATGGCTCCAACTTTTCAATATCACACTTTCTTCTTTTACCACCAAACCAAACTATTTACTTCAAATTAGTCTCTTGATTTCTAACCTTAAAATTTCTTCCATTTACCCAGTGTTGTTTAGTTGCTCAGTTATGTCCAACTCTGTGACTCCATGGACTGTAGTCTCAAGTCTCCTCATCCGTGGGATTTTCCAGGCAAGAATACTGGAGTGGGTTGCCATTTCCTTCTCCAGGGGATCTTCCCAACCCAGGGATCGAGCTGTCCCCTGAATTACAGGCTAATTCCTTACTGCTGATTCATCAGGGATTATGTTTCTTCCATTGGAAGTGCTTTTCTTTCCAGATTTACTTATCAAAATTCAAACTACTTTAAAGGAGATATTGCCACCCTCTTTATGAACCTACTTCTGGGTGTTCCACCCCTCACTTTCTTCCTCTAAGAGCTACAGGGGTCACTACTGATGGAGCACTTAATGTGTGCCTGTCAAGATGCCAGGTATTTTATATGTTATCTCACTGTAATCTTTAAAAAACTAGGAGTCTGCATGATAAAACCTTAAATTTCTCTACCACAGAGGATATTNGGCAGTTCTATTTCCAGTTTTTTAAGGAATCTCCACCTTGTTCTCCATAGTGGCTGTACTAGTTTGCATTCCCACCAACAGGGTAAGAGGGTTCCCTTTTCCTAACACCCTCTCCAGCACTTATTGCTTGTAGACTTTTGGATCGCAGTCATTCTGACTGGCATGAAATGGTACCTCATTGTGGTTTGGATTTGCCTTTCTCTGATAATGAATGATGATGTTGAGCATCTTTTCATGTGTTTGTTAGCCATCTGTATATCTTCTTTGGAGAAATGACTGTTTAGTTCTTTGGCGCATTTCTTGACTGGGTTGTTTATTTTTCTGGAGTTGAGCTGCAGGAGTTGCTTGTATATTTTTGGGATTAGTTGTTGGTCAGTTGCTTCATTTGCTATTATTTTCTCCCATTCTGAAGGCTGTCTTTTCATCTTGTTTATAGTTTCCTTTGTTGTGCAGAAGCTTTTAATTTTAATTGGGTCCCATTTGTTTATTTTTGTTTTTATTTCCAATATTATGGGAGGTGGGTCATAGAGAATCCTGCTGTGATTTATGTCGGAGAGTGTTTTGCC
This sequence comes from Neotragus pygmaeus, assembly GCA_006410875.1. Lineage (NCBI taxonomy): Eukaryota > Metazoa > Chordata > Mammalia > Artiodactyla > Bovidae > Neotragus > Neotragus pygmaeus. The sequence goes on from SJYV01049607.1 coordinate 786,431, forward strand.
TATGTTCTCCTCTAGGAGTTTTATAGTTTCTGGTCTTACATTTAGATCTTTAATCCATTTTGAGTTTCCCACTCCAGTACTCTTGCCTGGAAAACCACATGGACGGAGAGCCTGGTAGGCTGCAGTCCATGGGGTTGCTAAGTGTTGGGCACGACGTGAGTGACTTCACTTTCACTTTTCACTTTCATGCATTGGAGAAGGAAATGGCAACCCACTCCAGTACTCTTGCCAGGAGAATCCCAGGGACAGGGGAGCCTGGTGGGCTGCCATCTATGGGGTCGCACAGAGTCGGACACGACTGAAACGACTTAGCAGCAGTAGCAGCAGCATGGTGTTAGACAGTGTTCTAGTTTCATTCTTTTACAAGTGGTTGACCAGTTTTCCCAACACCACTTGTTAAAGAGATTGTCTTTACTCCATTGTATAGTCTTGCCTCCTTTGTCAGAGATAAGGTGTCCATAGGTGCGTGGATTTATCTCTGGGCTTTCTATTTTGTTCCATTGATCTATATTTCTGTCTTTGTGCCAGTTCCATACTGTCTTGATGACTGTGGCTTTGTAGTAGAGCCTGAAGTCAGGCAGGTTGTTTCCTCCAGTTCCATTCTTCTTTCTCAAGATTGCTTTGGCTATTCGAGGTTTTTTGTATTTCCATACGAATTGTGAAATTATTTGTTCTAGCTCTGTGAAAAATACCGCTGGTAACTTGATAGGGATTGCATTGAATCTGTAGATTGNGTTGATTCCTCCAGTTCCATTCTTCTTTCTCAAGATTGCTTTGGCTATTCGAGGTTTTTTGTATTTCCATACAAATTGTGAAATTATTTGTTCTAGCTCTGTGAAAAATACCGCTGGTAGCTTGATAGGGATTGCATTGAATCTGTAGATTGCTTTGGGTAGTATACTCTTTTTCCCTATATTGCTTCTTCCAATCCATGAACATGGTATATTTCTCCATCTATTAGTGTCCTCTTTGATATATTTCATCAGTGTTTTATAGTTTTCTATATATAGTTCTTTAGTTTCTTTAGGTAGGTATATTCCTAAGTATTTTATTCTTTTCATTGCAATGGTGAATGGAATTGTTTCCTTAATTTTTTTCTACTTTCTCATTATTAGTGTATAGGAATGCAAAGGATTTCTGTGAGTTGATTTTATATCCTGCAACTTTACTATATTCATTGATTAGCTCTAGTAATTTTCTGGTGGAGTCTTTAGGGTTTTCTACGTAGAAGATCATGTCATCTGCAAACAGTGAGAATTTTATTTCTTCTTTTCCAATTTGGATTCCTTTATTTCTTTTTCTGCACTGATTGCTGTTGCTAAAACTTCCAGAATTATGTTGAATAGTAGTGATGAAAGTGGGAACCCTTGTCTTTTTCCTGGCTTTAGGGGAAATGCTTTCAATTTCTCTCCATTGAGAATAATGTTTGCTGTGGGTTTGTCATTTGTAGCTTTTATTATGTTGAGGTATATTCCTTCTATTCCTGCTTTCTGGAGAGTTTTATCATAAATGTATGTTGAATTTTGTCAAAGGCTTTCTCTGCATCTATTGAAATAATCATATGGCTTTTACTTTTCAATTTGTTAATGTGGTGAATTACATTGATTGATTTGCAGATATTGAAACATCCTTGCATCCCTGGGAGAAAGCCCACTTGGTCATGGTGTATGATCTTTTTAATGTGTTGTTGGATTCTGATTGCCAGAATTTTGTTAAGGATTTTTTCATCTATGTTCATCAGTGATATTGGCCTGTAATTTTCTTTTTTTGTGACATCTTTGCCAGGTTTTGGTATTAGGGTGATGGTGGCCTCTTAGAATGAGTTTGGAAGTTGACCTTCCTCTGCAATTTTCTGAAAGGGTTTGAGTAGGATAGGTGTTAGCTCTTCTCTAAATTTTTGGTAGAATTCAGCTGTGAAGCCATCTGGACTGGGCTATTGTTTGCTGGGAGATTTCTGATTACAGTTTCAATTTCCGTGCGTGTGATGAATCTGTTTAGATTTTCTATTTCTTCCTGGTTCAGTTTCAGAAAGTTGTACTTTTCTAAGAATTTTTCCGTTTTTTCCATGTTGTCCATTTTATTGGCATACAATTGCTGATAGTAGTCTCTTATGATCCTTTGTATTTCTGTGTTGTCTGTTGTGATCTCTCCATTTTCATTTCTAATTTTATTGTTTCCATTTTTCTCCCTTTGTTTCTTGATGAGTCTGGCTAATGGTTTGTCAATTTTATTTATCCTTTCAATGAACCAGCTTTTGGCTTTGTTGGTTTTTGCTATGGTCTCTTTTGTTTCTTTTGCATTTATTTCTGCCCTAATTTTTAAGATTTCTTTCCTTCTACTAACCCTGCGTTCTCCATTTCTTCCTTTTCTAGTTGCTTTAGGTGTAAAGTTAGGTTATTTATTTGACTTTTTTCTTGTTGCTTGAGTTATGCCTGTTTTGCTGTGAACTTTCCTCTTAGCACTGCTTTTATAGTATCCCACAGGTTTTGGGTTGTTTTCATTTTAATTTGTTTCTATGCATATTTTGATTTCTTTTTTGATTTATTCTGTGATTTGTTGGTTATTCAGAAGCATGTTGTTCAGACTCCATATGTTGGAGCTTTTAATAGTTTTTCTCCTATAATTGAGATCTAATCTTAATGCATTATGGTCAGAAAAGATGCTTGGAATGATTTCAATTTTTTTTGAATTTACCAAGGCTAGATTTATGGCCCAGGATGTGATCTACCCTGGAGAAGTTTCTGTGAGCCCTTGAAAAAAGGTGAAATTCATTTTTTTGAGGTGAAATGTCCTATAGATATCAATTAGGTCTAACTGGTCTATTGTATCATTTAAAGTTTGTCTTTCTTTGCTAATTTTCTGTTTAATAGATCTGTCCATAGGTGTGAGTGGGGTATTAAAGTCTTCCACTATTATTGTGTTATTGTTAATTTCCCCTTTCCTACTTGTTAGCAATTGTCTTCCATATTGCAGTGCTCCTATGTTGGGTGCATATATAATTGTTATATCTTCTTCTTGAATTGATCCTTTGATCATTATGTAGTGGCCTTCTTTGTCTCTTTTCACAGCCTTTGTTTTAAAGTCCATTTTATCTGATATGAGTATTGTTACTCCTGCTTTCTTTTGGTCTCTATTTGCGTGGAATATCTTTTTCCAGCCCTTCACTTTCAGTCTGTATGTGTCCCTTGTTTTGAGGTGGGTCTCTTGTAGACAACATATATAGGGGTCTTGTTTTTGTATCCATTCAGCCAGTCTTTGTCTTTTGGTTTGGGCATTCACCCCATTTACGTTTAAGGTAATTATTGATAAGTATGATTCCATTGCCATTTACTTTATTGTTTTGGGTTTGGGTTTATACAACCTTTATGTGTTTCCTGTCTAGAGAATATCCTTTAGCGTTTGTTGGAGAGCTGGTTTGGTGGTGCTGAATTCTCTCAGCTTTTGCTTGTCTGGAAAGCTTTTGATTTCTCCTTCACATTTGAATGAGATTCTTGCTGGGTACAGTAATCTGGGCTGTAGGTTATTTTCTTTCATCACTTTAAGTATGTC
>SJYV01049607.1:792917-809461 GCA_006410875.1 Neotragus pygmaeus
ACCTTAAAATTTCTTCCATTTACCCAGTGTTGTTTAGTTGCTCAGTTATGTCCAACTCTGTGACTCCATGGACTGTAGTCTCAAGTCTCCTCATCCGTGGGATTTTCCAGGCAAGAATACTGGAGTGGGTTGCCATTTCCTTCTCCAGGGGATCTTCCCAACCCAGGGATCGAGCTGTCCCCTGAATTACAGGCTAATTCCTTACTGCTGATTCATCAGGGATTATGTTTCTTCCATTGGAAGTGCTTTTCTTTCCAGATTTACTTATCAAAATTCAAACTACTTTAAAGGAGATATTGCCACCCTCTTTATGAACCTACTTCTGGGTGTTCCACCCCTCACTTTCTTCCTCTAAGAGCTACAGGGGTCACTACTGATGGAGCACTTAATGTGTGCCTGTCAAGATGCCAGGTATTTTATATGTTATCTCACTGTAATCTTTAAAAAACTAGGAGTCTGCATGATAAAACCTTAAATTTCTCTACCACAGAGGATATTGAGAATAAAAGGGAGTGACTGCTTTGTTCACATCACAGATATAATAAGTGACAAAGCTTATATGGAAGAAATCTGGCTGACTCCAAATCCTCTTCTTTTTCCATGTATTAAAAAATTAGTTTTTAATGCCTTGTGATTCACTGTCTTATTTTCCTGGTAATTGTGGTCATACTTATTATACTGTGTGTTTGATCCTTGATAAGAAGACATGATCATGCCAAGCATTGAAGTATGGGAGAGTTAAAATATGCACTTGTAAAGCTCCTGTGTTTGCTACCCAAAACAAAGCATTTTGCATATGCAAATGTATTTCATATTAACTACTTGAGACATTTTCACATTTGTACTTTTGAAAAATATATTGTTTTGTAACGTCATATCCCCTACTGACCTTAAGAATGGCCAGACCAGTGACTCTTAAATGCATTTTTTCTGGATTTCCCTCGTGGTCCAGTGGTTGAGAAGCTGCCAGTGCAGGGGACGTGGGTTTGATCACTGGTCCAGGAAGATTCCACATGCTGCAGGGCAACCAAACCCGTGCACATCAATGACTGAAGCCCACGCACCCTGGAGCCCGTGCTCTGCAACGAAAGAAGCCACTGCAATGAGAAGCCTTTGCACTGCAACAAGAGAAACCCCGTGTGAAGCCAAAAATAAATAAAATTAATTTTAAAAAATAACAAATAGTAAAATCACGTTTAAAAAAAATAAATACATTTTTTTAATTTAAAATTTTTTATTTTTACCATAATCTATAATATGATCTTTTTTTTTACCTTTTACAATTTTATTTTATTTTATTTTATTTTTTTACTTTACAATACTCTATTGGCTTTTCTTGACAAATGAAACCTTACAAGGAAAGTCGTGAAAGAGAAGTTGCTGCAGGTGAAGCTGAGATAAGGGTGGGAGATAACGGTGTGACTGTTAATACCATCTCAGGTTTCTTTCATGCCTGGCAGCAGTCCTTGACCTCTCCCTGGAAACACCAGTGCTCTAAAACTCATTGTTTAGCCCAACTTTATTTTTCTAATGAAAATCAGAAGAGATTTTTAAACGTGTGTACATGAAGTTTTTGAGTCTTGGAGCTTGTTCCTGACTCCCAAGTACTATAAGCATTATAAGTACTTTGGTAATAAATACCTCAAAATGAACCAAAGTACATAGAACATCCACAACATGGGTAAACAAAAATAATAAGAAAGTCAAAAGAGAAACAAACATATGACATAAAGGATATCGAGACGCACGGTTGAGTATGGTGGCTGCCCCTTTCGTGGTAACTTAGGGTTTTAGTTATGTTTATATAGCATGCGGGCTTCCCGGATGGCGCTAGTGATAAAGAGCCAACCCGCCAATGCAGGAGACATAAGGGACGAGGATTTCCTCCCTGAGTTGGGAAGATCCCTTGGAGAAGGGCATGGCAGTCCACTCCAGTATTCTTGCCTGGAGACTCCCATGGACAGAAGAACTTGGTGGGCTACAGTCCATGGGGTCACAGAGTTGGACACGGCTGAAGTGACTTAGCAAGGCATACAACATTCTTCTCTCCCAGACTTCCCCTTGCCTCTCTTTTCCTGAGCAGTTAATATCTCTGTCTGTCTTTCTCCCTCACAATTTTCACGATTACCTCATTTCCTCTTCCTCCTTTTGAGGTCCACCCACTGTTAGTTGGTACCATACACTCTATTCTAATCACATTCTGTCACTGAATATATTATAGACATCATCTCCACACATTCATTTATTTGATCCCGTTTGCCTGAAGTTCCCTTCCTTCCCTCATTTCTTTATTTAGAAGAATTCAACTAATTTTTTTTATTCTGATAAAATATACCACAACCTCTACCTCACTCACCCTTGCTGGGCAAAATTATCACTTGAGCCTAGGTACTCAAACAGCACTGTGTGTATAAGTGCTTCATGATATCTACCACAGTGAATCATGTCACTCATTTCTCACATTTGTTCCCCAGTTACACAGAATTCTTTTGGGGGAGGGCTGAATCATATTCTTTTATCATGTTATTATGCCTAGCAGACATCCAGTCCTCAGTAGGTACCCTAAAAATTGGTGAATAAATACCTAAAGAAAATGTCCTAAAATATCACATTTCTCCAGCAGGTGCCATTATGCTGTGAAAATAGTTCAGCCTGAAAGCTACCCATTTTTATTGTGTTATACAAAATTAAACAAGTGCCATACTATCAATCTGATTGATATATACTTAGTTAAAATCAAAGATGAAACACAGTTGAATTCATTTATGGGCTGTGAGTAGAGTGTATCTGAGGTCATGAACACACGTGCTTGGGACACATTCTTTTCAAGGCTTAGTGTTTAAATAAGGCAGTTTAACAAGGTCAAAGTGAAAGGCTGGTTTAGCAAAAGATTCCATTGTAAACATAATGGTTATTTATATGAGACTTTAGGAATCTAAGGCAATGATCAACCATTTGAAAAATCAATTCGAGGATTATGACTTGAAAAATGGTTAATGAAAATAAAAGTGGCCTATAAAAAGAAAAAAAATACTATTTCGCAGAGTTTTAGAAAGATAGATTGAAAAATATCTAGAAAGGTTTGGTGATGTGTAATATTTGATGTATTACAAATCGTTCATAGACTGCTCTTGTATGTATGAAACTGCTTTAGATTCTGGTTGTTTCCAGCTCAGTTTTTTTCAGTGAATCTTATATCCATGGCATAGACAAAGAGCTGAGGAATCATTTTAGCATGAATACTAATTCCTCTATTCGATGCCATGTTTTAGCTATATATTTTTTATAGCAAAAAATTTACTAAGTGGCACTTTGTGCTGGGGCCCTCTTTCAGGTATTTGAATAAAAGGAGGGCAGTAGAAGAATAGTCTCACCACACAAGAGGTATAATATGCAGTTGCAAAGTTATATTCTTTTTCATTTTATACATGTTAAATTGCATAACAGTTTCATTAGTTCTCAACAGGGAGCCTCTATACTTTAGTGAACTCCAAAGAAATACTGGGGGGAAAGGTCCTTGAATTTATTTTAACCTTTTAAGAAGTCAAAAGCCTGAACAAATTTGTATCCTAATAAAGCTGAAAAGTCGTTAGTTGGCATTAATTAAATCATATCTCTTTGGTTTTTTTAAATTTTTATCCTTTGATTTCAGATAAGATTAGACAGCTAAAAGTATCATGCTCATTATTTCTTAATAAATAGAAGTACTTCCTTTTAATAAGTCATATGAGTGTAGGGGTGAACTAACTTTATTCAGCAACTAATAATATATTTCTTGATAATCTGGGTTAACTCTATGTCTACATCTTAGTTTCCACAACAAATATTTCTTGATATTTTATGTTAGCTCTGCGTTTGCATCCTGCATTTTTACAACAAACCTCTCAAGTTATTATAATCACACCCACTTTGTAGATGTCAAAACAGCAGTTTAAATGGTTGTGATTTGCCCAAGAACATTCCTAAAATTATATGGTAGAGCTGAAGTTTAAACCAAAGCTTCTGCCTCTAAATCCTATATTAGTCATTCAAAACAAATCACTAAAGAACAGTTTCCAGCATCCTTGTCTTATGTTTACACCAGATGTTAATCATCTTTAAAATTTTAGATCCTATTAAAATACTAATACTTTTCCTTCTCATCAGTGATTTTTCTATAGAAGTGACCGGGATTTAATCTACTAACACTTTCCCCCCCAGTTGGTTTCTTTAACTGATTTCGTTTCATCCTTGAGCTTCATTCATACTTATTAGTGATTGAGATGATGCAACAGTAATTTCCAGACACCAGGCATCTAGGGTAGTCTTCTAGTTAACTGTTAAGCCCTATGAAATTAAATCTGTCAGAGTAAGGACAGCATAAGTTGGCAGTAGAAGGAGTGAAAATAAGTAAATTATTCAAAAGAACTGAGCTGACTTAGCAAAGCTTATTCTGCCATTGTTTTAGTTCCCTCCGTTCGAAAAGTAAGTCCTGACTGACCACTTCCTTAAGTCAGTGTTCTTGCCTCTGTGCTCATCTAGCGTGTGTTGGAGAGCAGCAGGGATACACCATATGGAGATACTTCTGCCTTTGTTTGATGCTAAGGACAAATAAACAACTAACAAATACCACAAGCAAGGGAAACTCGTATCTACACACATTCAATTACTCAAGTTCTTAACACCACATGCTACTTTTTTTGTTTTTTTAACAATTTGATTCATCTCTTTCCTAAACTCCTTTATTCTTTTCAAAAATAATTGTTTCCTTTGCTCTACCCAGAAGAATCTAAAGCTACCAAAACAGAGGCTTAAGCAGAATGGCAGACAAAACAGGAGGAAGGGGAAAACTCAAACCTATTGCTGATCACAAATGTTACATATTTTCACTGTACATATGGAATTGTGTGCATTTTCTTTAGAACATCTAAAAGCTGAAATTAACCATTTGCCCACTAATTAAGATTCCAAATTTTTCTGAATTCATAAGGGAAACAATATAAACAGGGTTTACTTTATTCCATTAACTCTAACTCTCATCCCAGTTCCTCTCTCCTTTATTCCTCTCTGCTACCACTACAGGTAAGATCCCTGTTTAACAGACGATTCTATTACCATCCCTGTTTAATAGACGATTTTAGAACATTTGTTCAGAAAATTCTGGCCTCTGTGGGATTTTTCCCTTGAAATTAAGTGAATTGCACTTGATTGAGAGAAAGCTTTTTGAAAATAATTATAAAAGTAAGGTTAGCAATGTCAGACTAGAAATGCTGAGGTTAAAATGGCCAGCAATTGTGTCTTTCTATTAGTAACTCTGTGTGTGTGTGTTATTTCTGGAAGAGTTATATTTCTGCTAAGTGTCCATGTTTTCTCAGTGACCTCTCTTTCCACTGTGTATGATACATGGCTCTTCAAGCATCACTCTTTTGCTTGGTCAGAAAATTCTGTCAATAGCTGTGCTCTCATGATGGAAATTTCTGAATTCTCACTTTCCTGCCATTAGAGTGGTATCATCTGCATATCTGAGGCTGCTGATATTTCTCCCAGCAACCTTGATTCCATTTTAACTAAAGAACCTCTTGATGACAGTGAAAGAGGAGAGTGAAAAATCTGGCTTAAAACTCAACACTCAAAAAACCAAGATCATGGCATCTGGCCCCATCACTTCATAGCAAACAGATGGGAAAAAGTGGAAGCAGTGACCAATTTTATTTTTTGGGCTCCAAAATTACTGCAGATGGTGACTGCACCCATGAAATTAAATGACACTTACTCCTTGAAAGAAAAGCTGTGACAAACCTAGGCAGCACATTAGAAAGCAGAGACATCACTTTGCCAACAAAGGTCCATATAGTCAAAGCTATAGTTTTTCCAGTATCATGTATGGATGTGAAAGCTGGACTATAAAGAAGGCTGAGTGCCGAAGAGTTGATGTTTTTGAACTGGGATGCTGGAGAAGACTCTTGAGAGTCCCTTGGACTGCAAGGAGATCAAACCAGTCAATTCTAAAGGAAATCAACCCTGAATATTCATTGGAAGGACTGATGCTGAAGCTGAAGCACCAGTACTTTGGCCACCTGATGTGAAGAGCCAACTCATTGGAAAATACCTTGATGCTGGGAAAGAATGAAGGCAGGAGGAGAAGGGGGTGGCAGAGGATGAGATGGTTGGATGGCATCACTGACTCAAAGGACATGAGTTTGAGCAAACTCTGGGAGATAACGAAGGACAGCAAAGCCTGGTACACTGTAGACCATGGGGTCACAAAGAGTAGGATACAACTTGGAGACTGAACAACAACAACACAATAATCATTCAAGTTTCATAGGTAATTATGAAACAAAAGGTGTATTACAACATAGAAAGAAATGCATTAAAACTTGAAAGTTAACTTACCCTCTAAGAAGACTCAAATGGGAAGTTTCCGCCTCCAAAGTGGTTAGTCACTGAGAGTATGTTCTTGGTCTGCCTTTGGAGAAAACACCAGAAGGTGTTTTCTTCTTCACTTAGGTTCATGTTGCTGCTGCTAAGTCGCTTCAGTCGTGTCCGACTGTGTGTGACCCCATAAATGGCAGCCTGCCAGGCTTCCCCATCCCTGAGATTCTCCAGGCAAGAATACTGGAGTGGGTTGCCACTTCCTTCTCCAATGCATGAAAGTGAAACGTGAAAGTGAAGTCGCTCGGTCGTGTCTGACTCTTCGAAACCCCATGGACTGCAGCCCACCAGCCTCCTCCATTCATGGGATTTGCCAGGCAAGAGTACTGGAGTGGGGTGCCATTGCTACATTTCATAATTATAAGTGCTTGTGGACATGTATTAAATGTATTGTGTAGATGCACCAGGGTACTCAGCTCTGAGAGGACTCTCCAACCAATATGTCTAGACTCACTTCTCAGACAATTCATGTCCAATGAAAGTCATAGGACAAGTGTCATAATTAGTAACAACTTGTCTGTTTGATCATCAGTGAAGTATAATTATAGAAATTTACATTCAATTCAGTTCAGTTCAGTCACTCAGTCATGTCCGACTCTTTGCGATCCGATGGACTGCAGCACACCAGGCCTCCCTGCCCGTAAACTCCTGGAGTTTACTCAAACTCGTGTCCATTGAGTCGGTGATGCCATCCAACCATCTCATCCTCTGCCGCCCCCTTCTCCTCCTGCCTTCAATCTTTCCCAGCATCAGGGTCTTTTCCAACGAGCTGGCTGTTCGCATCAGGTGGCCAAAGTATTGGACTTTCAGCTTCAACATCAGTCCTTCCAATGAACATTCAGGACTGACTTCCTTTAGGATTGACTGGTTGGATATCCTTGCAGTCCAAGGGACTCTTCTCCAACACCACAGTTCAAAAGCATCAATTCGGACTCAGCTTCATTTATAGTCCAACTCTCATATCCATACATAACTACTGGAAAAACCATAGCCTTGACTAGATGGACATTTGTTGGCAAAGTAATATCTCTGCTTTTTAATATGCTATCTAGGTTGGTCATAACTTTCCTTCCAAGAGTAAGCACCTTTTAATTTCATGGCTGCAGTCACCATCTGCAGTGATTTTGGAACCTCCCAAAATAAAGTCTGCCACTGTTTCCACTGTTTCCCCATCTATTTGCTATGAAGTGATGGGACCAGCTGCCATGATCTTCATTTTCTGAATGTTGAGCTTTACGTCAACTTTTTTACTCTCCTCTTTCTCTTTCATCAAGAGGCACTTCAGGTCTTCTTCACTTTCTAAAAAAAAAAATTACATTTAGAGAAAGTAAAAGCATGTAATTTTAGATTTCAAAAAGTGATAGAGATGCTGAGTTTCTAATTAGGACTTATGATTCAGGGAAAGAACCAAATGACCAAAATATTAACTTTAACTGATGAATATGAAATATTCATCCATACAGTGGAATCCAAAGTCATCAATTAAAAAACAGTAAAATGGGCATTTCCAGTGTTACAGAAAGGGAGAAAAATTCACTGATAAGGATATCATTTTATAGATAGGCTTGAATGTGGAAAGGAAATTACAGAACAATATGTGAGATTTTATTGTTTACATTCATGAGAATGTAAAATCACGTAAACAGTCTACACTTCTGGAAGAAAAATTCTGAGTTAATGAGCCATTGCCATTACTGTCATTTTTATATGAAGTATAAAATATCAGGAACATATTAGATGGAGATCAATGACCACCAGGTGAGTTGCTGCAGCCAATGACTTGGTATAGCTTCAAGAAGAGGGCTGTCCTGGCGCCTTCCCCAGTATGCTTGGCAAGGCGATCATGTTGACACAATGCTGTCACAAGTGACTTCAAGTTCTAGGGGAGTCTTGCTAATGTTATCCTGGGATTTTTTTATTGACATCAAATGTGGAGATTTCAAATTACGAGTAAATGTAAACCCTTTACTCCATTCTAGAATTTAGAGGATTTTTAGTACATTTGAGTCTAGAAGTGTTTTTGCCGCATATTGAAGGTGTGTTAGCTCTACTTCTGTTTTGGGCTTCACTTTTCAGTGGACCAATGAATAATACAACTCTGATGATAAGACAATCGTGATCATGGAAATGATAAAACAAAATGAGAGGTACTGATCATTATGGATGCATCTGAAGATAACAGCAACCATGTACTTGCACAGCTAATCTATTCATTGTGTCCACTCACGTTATACTAATGGACGAATACATCATCGTTGTTTTTAGGAATCATCAGGAGTTATAAAGATAACTACAGTCATTGCCATTACCAAGTGTCACCATCAGTAGGACTTACTGTACGAGTCTGTTCCAATGCATGCCATCAGAATTCTTTTGCTTCCATTGCTCTTGAGTCATGCTTAGCAAATGGTTGTGTGTGAAGTCTTATGTGAAGGACTGTTGCATTTTATCAATGAATACATGACTGATTGCAGAACAGCACTTACTTCAGTGGCTGTTGGAGAAAAGATTGAACTCTGCTCCATATAATTGATATAAATCTTCCTAAAATCTGATATTTCAGAAATGGAAACCGGAGTCCTTCATCAAGGAGTTCAGTGAGCTTTCTTTGACTTAGGCTGACACCACCTTCTCTATTTCTCTGTTTATTCTTAGAATGCAGACTCCACAGTACCTGCAGCAACGTCGAAAATTTGCAGCTGCCTTCTTGGCATTTATTTTCATCTTGGCAGCTGTGGACACCGCTGAAGCAGGAAAGAAAGAGAAACCAGGTGAGCAATATGGTTATGAACAAAAGTCTTCATTGATTAATGTCTATCTAATCCAGCTACTTGTTTTTTTTGTCTTTTCTCCTTCCTTCTCTCTCTTTTTTCCTGCTTTCCCTTTCTTCCCGCTTTTTTTCTTCCAAGTATTTAGAGGAACACCTAAGTGACATCCCCTCTTTTCCCCTCCCCCCACTCTAAGTCCTGAAATATAGATGGTGACCATTAACTACTAATTGAAATAATAATTATTAACAGCTACATCATTCAGAAAATTGATTGGCAATCAAATGTTTAATTTATGTTGATACTCTTCTTTGAAAAGAGTCCTGGAAGCAAATTTTGTTTTATCTCATGAACAGAGGAGGAAACTGAATCTCAGCAGGAACAAAGCACCTTTTCTATGTCACTTGCAATGCCATAAGTTGGCTGTGGAGCTGAGAGTCTGTCACATCAGTGGTCTACCACATTTAGTTTATGTTACTCCCTCTATGGGCTTCCCTCACAGCTCAGTTGGTAAAGGATCTGCATGCAATACAGGAGACCTGGTTTTGATCCCTGGGTCGGGAAGATCCCATGGAGAAGGAAATGGCAACCCACTCTAGTATTTTTGCCTGGAGAATCCCATAGACAGGAGCCTGGTAGGCTACAGCCTATGGGGGCGCAAGAATCAGACACAACTTAGTGACTAAACCACAACCACCACTCCATCTAGAAAACAGACAAAGAAGCATTGACATACATTGGAATGACTAATCTGACAACCATTAATTTTCATAGACTATTTTCCTATTTTTTAGATTTAACTTGACTTTGGTCATCTTCTCTTTTTCAGCAACATTTGCTTCCAAAAGGAGGTGTCAGTAAACCGCTTAGCGCAGTCCCTGGCACATAGTAAGAATTAAATCAATATTGGTTCTAGTTCCCTAGTTTTCTTTCTGTCTTCTCCTGGTCATTGGTTGATTCAATCATTCATTAAGCCACCACTTACCGAGTTCCTACTCTTTCCTAGACACTGAAGAGAGAGGTAAAATCACAGACCATGCAATTAATGAGCTCAGGAGTGAACCTGATTTTACCTAGGAGTTAAAGTGTTTTCTGGGCGTTGATGATTTTTCCTTCTTCCCTTTCAGAAAAGAAGGTGAAGAAGTCTGACTGTGGAGAATGGCAGTGGAGTGTGTGTGTACCCACCAGTGGGGACTGTGGCCTGGGCACCCGTGAGGGCACCCGTACCGGAGCTGAGTGTAAACAAACCATGAAGACCCAGAGATGTAAGATCCCCTGCAACTGGAAGAAGCAATTTGGAGGTGAGTCCCACCCTTACTGTCCTATTGATTTAATCTTCCACCCTGAGATAATTCTTGTGTCCTTCCATCGGGTATCTTTTTGAGGTTGACTATTTTAACAAGTTTATTTTATCAAATACAAGATAACCTGGCATCTTGCCCAACCTCGGGTCCCTCGTTTTGCGTACTGCTAGAATCTGGAACCAGATAATTTTCTTGTCCTGGAGGGAGGGTTGCTCTGTGCATAGGATATTTAGCTGCATTCCTGACGTTTACCCACTAGTTTCTGGTAGCACTGCCCACCTCAGCAACTATGACAGCTGCAAGATGTTGCTGCACCTTTTCTTTCGGGGTGGGGGCAAAGGGTGAGAGTAGTCCCTGACTGAGACCACTGCCTTAGCAACAGGGACAGAAAATAGGCCCTCGGTCCCTCTTGACAGTGTGTTCTTTCCTTCTATTTCTAGATCCTTTTATCTTCCCTTCCTCTTTTCTTATTTAGTCTCCTCCTTCTCCAGATCTCTCTCTCTCTGTTATTTCTGGGCCCTCTCTCTCTCTCGTGCTCCCTCCCCACTTGCCACACTGGTTCATAGCTCTTTACTCACCAAACCCAGATGGACTGCTCTGAGCCACTCTTCATAGATTTTAGCTCAGGACTATTGCCAGTTTCATGCTGACCTCGTCTCCCAATCTGAGAAGGAATCTTTCAACACTTTTTTTTTTAAATTTATTTATTTATTTATTTTTAAATTTAACTTTACAATACTCTATTGGGTTTGCCATACATCTACACGAATCCACCACAGGTGCACACAAGCTCCCAATCCCGAATCCCCCTTCCACCTCCCACCCCACAACGTCTCTCTGGATCATCCCCGTACACCAGCCCCAAGCGTCCTGCATCCTGTATCAAACATAGACTGGTGATTCGTTTCTTTCAACACTTTTGACCCTAAACCCACCACTGAACACCAAAATCGCCTGTTTCGTTTTGCCACATTCTAGACTTCTCTTTCTTGCCATAGTGGAACACAGTGCCCCAACTATTCTCACTGGTTTACAGAAATGTGTTTTGGTCTACTGGACAGTGGACAAGGGTAATGAAAACATACACTACACCTTTTTCATTCTCTGTAACCTTTGGGGTAATAACTTTACATAAGTGGAGGTAAATTCTATAAAGGCATGGTGAAATTCAGATACGTTTGATCTTAAATTGTGTATAACTGCTCTAAAGATCTATACATAAAATGTCTTAAAAATGTGTTTTAAAGGTCTTATATATAAAAATGTCTACAATATATAAAAAGCTCTCAAAACTAGCAATCCAATTAGAAATTGGGCAAAAGACATAAACAATCATTTTACTAAAGAAGATACATAGGTGGCAAACAAACATGTGAAAAGATGTTCAACATCTTTTCTCCATGATGAAAATAAAAATGAAAACCAATGAGGCATCACTATATACTACATACCTGTAAGAATGGCTAAAGTCAGCAATAACCTCAAATGCTAGCAAGGACACAGGAGAAACTAGATCGTGCACACATTGGTGATGGGAATACAGAACAGAGAGCCACGCTGGAAAAGAGCATGGCAGTTTTTCACAAAATGAAACTTGTGTTTACTATACAATGCAGTGATTTCACTCCTAGGCATTTATCCTAGAGAAATGGAAACTTATGTTCCTATAAAAATTTATACATGAATTTGTATAGCAGATTGAGTTGTTATAGCCAAAAGCTGGAAACAACCCAGATATCCTTCAGCTGGTGAATGGTTAAACAAACTGGGGTACACGCATACCACAGAGTGCTCCTCGGCAATGGAAGGAACAGACTATTGATTCATACAGTTGGATGGACCTCCAGGAAATTTTGCCGAGTGAAAAAGCCAATCTCAAAACATTACATACTGTATGATTCCATTTATATAGCGTTCTTAAAATGACACAGTTATAGAGGCAGAGAACAGATTAGTGACTACTAAGGGTTCAGGAGGTAGGAAGGGCTTCCCTGGTAGCTCAGCTGGTAAAGAATCCACCTGCAATGCAGAAGCCCCAGTTCGATTCCTGGGTTGGTTGGGAAAATCCTCTGGCCAAGGGATGGGCTACCCAGCCCAGCATTCTTTCCTGGAGAATCCCCATGGACAGAGGAGCCTAGCAGGCTACAGTCTATGGGGTTGCAAAAAGTCAAACATGCCTGAGTGACTAAGAAAAGCACAGCACAGCAAGGGGGTAGGAAAGGAAGAAGGATGCTAAGCTATGACTATAAAAGGAACACCCAAGGGACCTTTGTGTTATAAGTTGTTTGAATGTTATTGATGGGGGTGTTCACTCTTATCTATGCATGTGATAAAGTCACACAAAAGTCAGTGTCCACATACCATATACACAAATGAAAGTGTGTGTAACTGTGTGTGAAGTCGCTCAGTCGTGTCCGACTCTTTGCCACCCCATGGACGACAGCCCACCAGGCTCCTTTGTCCATGGGATTCTCCAGGCGAGAATACTGGAGTGGGTTGCCATTTTCTTCTCCAGTGAATAAGTAAATTCTCTGGACTGTGTCCATGACAAGTTCCTGGTGGCGCTAGAGCTATGCAGGATATCACCACGGAGGAAAACTGGGTATTGAGTATATGGGATCTCACTGTATTATTTTTCACAACTGCATGTGAACCAACAATTGCCTCACTGTAGAAAATTGAAAGCAAAAGTGTCTGTTTTCATGGTACTCCAAGAGGAACTCAGAGATTTCTGTTTGGTCCTACCCTGCCTCCAGCGGAGTGCAAATACCAGTTCCAGGCCTGGGGAGAATGTGATCTGAACACGGCTCTGAAGACCCGAACTGGAAGCCTGAAGCGAGCCCTCCACAATGCCGACTGCCAGAAGACAGTCACCATCTCCAAGCCCTGTGGCAAGCTGACCAAGTCCAAACCTCAAGGTAGGTTTCCGTCTTTGAACCATAATTTTAATTTGAATGGACTGAGGGGCTCAGGAAGGATCTTCAGATGTGCAAATTTTCCACAAGGATATCTTGGGTGAATCACCTTAAGAAAGGGATTGGAAAAAATCCATATACTGAGCACCACACAAGTACTTTTCAGCAGCAGGCAATCGATGAGTTCAGGTTGAAGTCCTCTGCACTGATGAGGGTATAGGAATAGTCCTCTTGCAGAAACAAACAACTTAGAGAGACAGGCAAATTGAGACAGTTATATGGTGACTTACTTGGCTTCCCTGGTGGCTCAGTGATAAAGAATCCACCTGCTGATGCAGGAGATGCAGGCTTGATCCCTGGGTCGGGAAGATCCCCTGGAGAGGGAAATGGCTACCCACTCCAGTATTCTTGCCTGGGAAATCCTTTAGACAGAGGAGCGTGGTGGGCTACAGTCCACAGCCTTGCAAAAGAGTCAGAAAAGACTTAGTGATTAAAACAGCAATGGCAACAACAATGGTAACTTACAGTCTCAGCCCTAAATCAGGACCACATCCTGACAAGTATAAACACACTTAGGAAGAGCAAAAGGCTGAAAATTCAAAACCAACTCTCCTAGATAATCAATGTATATAGTTCTCATGAAATCAGTTACATAATTTATTTTTCCTTTTTCTACTACCTAACTTAGTAAGTTCTGTATTTCTAATTGTTTTTTAGTTAGATGAGCTTATCATGGAATTCCAACATTATGTAGAGCTATCTTTCTATTCATTCCCAGAAGGTCAGCCTTCATGCTAGAGAAAGTAAACCAAACTAAATATAATGGCCATGATTTCATACGATAGAATCCTAGCTGAGGGGAGACAAGAAGGTATTAAAATCTTCTATTCCATGGTTGTATGGATGAGTTATATCCCCCCAAATTCAAATATTGAAGTCCTAACCCTCAGTCTCTCCAAATGTGACTGTGTCTGGAGATGGGGTCTTTAAAGAAGTAATTAAAGTTAAATGCAGTCTTAAAGATGGGTCCTAATCCAATATGACTAGTATATAAGGGGAGAAGACAATGGCACCCCACTCCAGTACTCTTGCCTGGCAAATCCCATGGACGGAGGAACCTGGTAGGCTGCAGTCCATGGGGTCGCAAAGAGTCGGACACAACTGAGCAACTTCACTTTCACTTTTCACTTTCATGCATTGGAGAAGGAAATGGCAACCCACTCCAGTGTTCTTGCCCGGAGAATCCCAGGGACGGGGGGATTCTGGTAGGCTGCCGTCTCTGGCGTCACACAGAGTTGGACACAACTGAAGTGACTTAGCAGCAGCAGCAGCAGTATATAAGGAGATTAGGACACAGACACACAAGAAAGACAAGGTGAAGACATAGGGAGAAGACAGCCATCTACAAGCCGATGAGTGAGACCTCAGAAGAAATCATCTTTGCAGACACCATGATCTTGCATTTCTGGCCTCTAGAACTGTGAGAAAAGAAACTCCTGTTGTTAAGCCGTGCACTCTGTGATCTGGTATATGGTAGCCCTAGCAAATTAATATGATGGGCCTCAGTGAACTCTATCTTAAAATATCTCCTTGGCCTTTGCTCATTTAAATGGACTCGAAAATGGATATGAAAATTCATATTGGCTAGGTTAATTATAAGGAAAAATTCAGGAAAATGAACATGAAAAGTCCATAATAAATTAAAATCAGAAAAAATATCCTCAGAAACTGAGGAGGATTGACTAGCTAGCCTGCTGATGGGCAGGGAGGACCCCTTTCATAGGCCTCACTCTTTAGTCTGATGGAGTGGTTCTTAGAAATGGTTACCTCCAGTCTCAGGATGGTCAGATGCAAGCTGGACCTGCAGGTACATATCTGGGATTCAGGCCACTCTCCTCAGGTCATGGAAACCTCTGCTGGTTGTAGTGTGTATTTGAAAGGCATAACGTGGTGCTGGGGCAGTGCACTGCATTTGTCTGCCAACTGTACAAATATCACTCTTCTGGAAACAGTGACACAGAAATCTAATGAAAGTCCCACACCTTGTCTATTCAGTGAGAGAGTCCACAAACTGTAAGAACTAAGAGATGCAGTTTTCAAATTAGTTGATATTTAATCCAGTCAGAGAACCAAAATCTTCAGCATAAATATAGAGTGGAAAAGAAAAGGGATTGAAGATGTCTCCATGTTCCAGTCTACTGGTTCTCAGCCTGGGCTGCACACACAATTTTCTATGGGAACGTATAAAGATCCCAGTGCCCGAGTATAACCCAGGCCAACTAAATCAGCATCAGTAGTTTTGAAAAATTAAAATGGTTTTTAGGAGATTTCAGTATCAGCCAAAATTGAGAGTGAAATTCACAGGGACCATGGATAGGAAGGCACAAACACAGGCTTCCATGCCATCCTTGTTCTCTCCTTTGGTGAGAGAAACTGCAGTTTGATGGGGTGAGGAGAAAAAAAAAAAATTGGATTTTGATTAGATAGGTGGTGGATGGTGGTGGGGCTGGGTGAACATGTAAAATGTTGAAAAGTTTGGAATGAGTCGAACGAAGTAGGAACATGATTAAGAAAGACTTCTCAGGATATTTGATAAATATGTTAGATGACACCACCCTTATGGCAGAAAGTGAAGAGGAACTAAAAAGCCTTTTGATGAAAGTGAAAGAGGAGAGCGAAAAAGTTGGCTGAAAGCTCAACATTCAGAAAACGAAGATCATGGCATCTGGTCCCATCACTTCATGGGAAATAGATGGGGAAACAGTGGAAACAGTATCAGACTTTCTATTTTGGGGCTCCAAAATCACTGCAGATGGTGACTGCAGCCATGAAATTAAAAGACACTTACTCCTTGGAAGAAAAGTTATGACCAACCTAGATAGTATATTCAAAAGCAGAGACATTACTTTGCCGACTAAGGCCCGTCTAGTCAAGGCTATGGTTGTTCCAGTGGTCATGTATGGATGTGAGAGTTGGACTGTGAAGAAGGCTGAGCGCCGAAGAATTGATGCTTTTGAACTGTGGTGTTGGATAAGACTCTTGAGAATCCCTTGGACTGCAAGGGGATCCAACCAATCCATCCTAAAGGAAATCAGTCCTGAATATTCATTGGAAGGACTGATGCTGAAGCTGAAACTCCAATA